>NQII01004230.1:141551-227943 GCA_002778355.1 Clitarchus hookeri
CTGTGTCCACGGTGTGTGATTACATTCAGTCAGTGCTGAGAAGAAGTGAACAAGTGAATTCCATTATCGACTAACGGAGCGTTGGTCGGTATATGTCACCGATTGAAATGTAGGATGTTGGTAGTTGTCAGTAAATTACTTTTGTTCCACTGACACGCAATTCGAATAGCCGCAGAATGGTGACGACAGCACAAAACAAATTAGAGCAAATAGTACATACGTGAATACATTTATCTATCTAAATAATAAAAAAAGAGGTTTGTAGAGAATCGTAAATATCTAGATCATATTTAACTGCTAAATTAAAATTTACTTACTTTACCTGCTTTAGGGTGTATGCATTGAAACCGTATGGCAGATGATTTCATTCGTAATATTTGTGTTTACAGCACTTGTTCGGTATAATTTTACCCTCGTCTCGTCAGCTCTCATCATATTTAATTATTTTCGTCATTACATAAAGTGTAAGGTTTTTGGTCAAATATTTAGCAGTATGGTGTACTATGCAAGGAGCGGCAAGTCACTTACGGCACACGAGCTAGCCAGGCAGACATCACCACTCCACCCCTCCTCTCTTTTTCTCCCGGCCATCTGCCGCGGAAGGAGGTTGTTTTAAAATAAATTACATAACAAGTGATATGCATAATTGTTTATACGAAGGCATACAACCAATATAGTGTAGTTGATCTATAAAAAAATTGCAAATGTAATTTTACTTCAATAGTGCATATTCAGCACCAACAGACCTGAGCGAAATTCCTGGGATACAGGAAGCATTATGCAGAAATTCTTCGTTTTCGTGTCATAATCTCAGTTTCAGAGGCAGATACAATTGGAAATGTTTGATTATAGAACATTTACAATTTACTAGTGTGTTTAATACTTTTGCATATAATTTGCACTGCGTTATTTATTACTGGTAATCGATTTGGGAAATTGAAATCTAAAATTTGATTAAAAAAAAAAAACAAATAACACTTGTTCTAATGGAGAATCCCATGTGCTTGTTGCAGTCCCACTGCACTCTTGACTGGTCAAGTTGTTATACATCTTTTCATAGTAGACTAAACTGGAAAAAAAATGTGTGCTGCGTGTCAGCACATCTTTTTGAGTAAAAGTGCAACCAATCTAGAATTATTTTCGAGCTATTACACTATTGTACTTAAACGTTTTAAGAGTACACTGAGTGTGCTACCGGAACATTCAGTTGGTACACACCCTCATGACAACAGTACCTATTTGTTGTGTTTTAAAATCTTTATTTTAATGCATAATTTTGAGTGTTGTAATATAATGTACAATGCAATATTAAAAGTTTGTTATATTTTTAAGATGGCAACACTGTAAACAAATGATTAGCTATCAAGCTACCGTTGGAGTTTCATGGCGCTATGTGCCTTGTTGAAATTATATTGTTCTTTCTTAAAACTAATAAATAGTTTATTCAAGTGATACGGAGTATTTCTTTATAAAACCTACATAGAGGTAAGAAGATATTAATTAATAATCTGTTGTGTGTTATATGTTTATTCAGTAAGTTTGTTACTTGGTGATAAAAAGTACTATTGAAGAAAAGGTGACTTTGTAACAAGATAAAATTTTGAGGAATGCGTTGGCATATAGTATTTATTATGAAAGACTATAAATTATTCATAAATATTGTTACCATGTCTTTTTTTCCTACCTTCCAAGCTCTTGATATACATTTCCTGATCATTGTGTGTATTTATTGAACATATAATTATTTTAACAGCATTCTTTTTTTAATGGTGTGTAAAACTAACATAATTTGTGATATAAACTCATATAATTTTGCAATGCTTTGATAAGAAAATGTACACTTTTTTTTCGTGTTATTTTAGGGTATAAAAATCCACTACGTTGAGAATGGCGACAAATCGAAACCTCTAATGCTATTTTTACATGGATTTCCAGAATTTTGGTATTCGTGGCGGTATCAGATAAAAGAGTTTAGAAGAGATTACTGGTAAGTTAATGTTTGCTCTCCAGTAAGATAACATTTATTTTGCTTGGGACTAACATGTTACCAACTGCAAAACATGGTAAATTGTTTTATGAAATGTTTCTGCTCAGGACTGTCGCAATTGACATGCGAGGCTTTGGAGATTCAGAAAAACCTTCAGGGATTCAAAACTACGAATTGAAGCTCCTTACTGATGATGTTGCTAAGGTTATCAAAGCCTTGGGTAATTATCNTTCAGAAAAACCTTCAGGGATTCAAAACTACGAATTGAAGCTCCTTACTGATGATGTTGCTAAGGTTATCAAAGCCTTGGGTAATTATCACCTTTTGAAATATTTATGTAGGTTTTTTTCTTTGTATCATTGAGCTCGAAAAGTTACGTGCAATTCATTCAAAGGAAGGTGTTTACGTAAGTCGTATTTCTGTGGAAGGCACTTTCAGGCAGTTATTTAAGAACTGTAATGAAATTTTGCAGTAACGATCAAATGTACTGTTATTTTTAATATTGCGATGTTNTATTTAAGAACTGTAATGAAATTTTGCAGTAACGATCAAATGTACTGTTATTTTTAATATTGTGATGTTGGCTTTTATAAATCTGAAATTATTAAAGTAAAATTAGGCGACCCGCTGCTATATCTATATGTTTTTGTAAATTAACCTGTTGATAAATGTCAAAATATCAATAAGTAACAATATGTTTTAAGGTTACTGCAGCGCATTAAGTGCCGGCGGCAGAATATTAATGGTATGTCAGCTCCCATTTTAGCTGAAAAACTGTATATAGACTATTTTTGCAGCAATAGATAACACCCTATTATTAATCNATGTCAGCTCCCATTTTAGCTGAAAAACTGTATATAGACTATTTTTGCAGCAATAGATAACACCCTATTATTAATCCTTTAACCCTATAAGGGTAGACATGCGTAACGTATAATTTACACAAGTGAGTGAGCATTAGTTAATCTGCGTAGACAAAAGGATACAGCATCCCCTTGTCCTATGTTCGCTACCAACCATTAGTAACAGATTTACTTGCAAACAGAATTAACATTATTAAATAAAATATCATGGTTTCCAACATTTTGTAAATTGTGCTCATGCCTACCAATAACTTGGTACAGCAATAGTTCCTCTATGTACGTGAGATTAAATTCGTGCAGAAGGTCGAATGCTGTGTAAAGCGAAGTTTTATGTTAATTGACAATTGCAACAATTTTTGCTTTTAAAATGTTGATGCAGGTCGTGACAAGTGCATACTGGTGTCCCACGACTGGGGTGGTATTATAGGATGGAATATGACAGAGTTGTACCCAAACATGATAGAAAAGTACATCGTAATGAACGTGCCACCACCTTGGCTGTTTAGGAAACTTCTGGCTACCCACACGAGACAGTTTTTCAAGTCTTGGTAAGTTATGAATTTTACAATATGCTATTTTGAGAATTTGGCTGAATCTGCAATTTATATCACACATGATATTATGTCCCAAATAAGGGCCTTATTTTTTACAGTTAAGAGTTAGTGATGTATAACATCCAAATTTTGACCGTAAAAAATACACATAGTTCAATGCAAAATCTAAATTGAAGTTGCTTTTTTTTTTTTTTGCCAAGCATTAGTAAATACAATCATTTAGATTCTCAATGCCTTCACAAGACTTAATTACAGAAAATTTAGCCATTACCTCAAAGCTTTGGATAAATTCCAACATGTTTCCCAAATATGAATACTGTTTCAAAATCAAAACTTAAACAATAAGAAAACGCGAAATGCGTCCAATTTACAATATGTGTGCCATCTGCATCACCGACTAAGTTGTGCTAAGAAAAACATAAATATTTTTGTGTTTCAGAAATCTTACACTTAAAAGCATGGAAAGGATATTTAAAAAATATGTTGTTCACTAAAATACTAACTAGAAATCAAGGCTTAAAAATCCACTCCAGTAAGTTAACTTCAGGAGGGGGGAGGAGTTGCNCACTAAAATACTAACTAGAAATCAAGGCTTAAAAATCCACTCCAGTAAGTTAACTTCAGGAGGGGGGAGGAGTTGCGTTAGCACACACTGTTCCTTCTGCCTTTTCCTAAGAGGACTGAAACAAAATTGTGCCTTAATTTGCCAAAAAAAATGTTAATTTGCATTATTTTGTTCACATAATAAAAGCATGTATGTATCACAGCAAGTTAAATTTGTAAGACAATAATTTTTTTTACAATTTTTGACGTAATTCCTAATAATTGTATGCCCCAGCGTAAACTGCTGGCTCAGGCCAAATAGCAAAAATAAACTTTAAGACTTAGTGTAGTGACATTCTGTAAATTTCCGTGATCGTTTTACATATTGCATAACGTCATCGTACTGAAACCCGCATCAGTATAAACAAAATGCTTGAGTTTTTACTATAAGTTTATAGTAAGCTGTTATTTCCTGTTTATTAGTTACATATTTTCCTTATTGCAGACAACAATATTTAATTTAGTGATCATAGTATTTACAAACTATTTGTGCAGAGGTTGGTAGTAACTGCTGATGCTGCTCGAAGCTGTGTGCTGTACTGCTGCAAAACTGCCATAGCTTTTAGAACTGTCAAAAAATTATACACTTATTTGACACGGACAATGTGGCTGCCGCGGGACCAATTGTTCCGCGTGGAAATGTAATAACGCACTCTTTTTTATCAGTTAAAACAATTCCTCAGTTCTGACTTACGACATTAGTAAGAACTGAAATGTTTACACATGCCGCTAGAAAAACTTCGTAGAAGGGTCATATTATTAGTTGGCAAAACTAATGTAATTTCACTGTAGTCTATTACATAGAGAACCCTATTTACAAGAGGTTTTTGGTTTTTCTTCTGGGTGCACTGTTCTTAGAACTCTATAGAGTTTGACCCATGGCCATGATAAAGCACTCACTGTTACGCTGGTGACATGTTTTGCTTATCGCTGAAGAACGTGAGAACGACAATCCGAGATGGCGCATTACCACCAAGAATTTCATTTTTGTGTGACCAGGGTAGGACACAAGGTGGGAGCGTACTTATTTCAATTCATATAAACCAAGATTCACAAACTGATATTTATAAATAGTGAAATTAAGATGCAGTGGCACTGGGAAGTCGGAAGGACTTGGCGAGGGCGAAGGTGTTGGGATGGGCATGTCACAAGTCCACCTTAACTGCTCTGCTAGACATGATGTGTTTAGTTTGAGGATCGTGGTCAAACACCTGTGGCATGAAGTCCCTCTTGCAGGCGTCTTGAATCGCATGAGTTCCGAGGTGTCGGGGCTCCTCGAACGCTACTACGAGTGCGCTTGAACTGAACCTGTAAACTTTACGCTTTGTAAGTTCCTCTGACGTGGGCCAGGGCCCGAAGAACCAGAAGGCGTGGGAACGACAACACACACGCGTAGACTGGTCGTGTTTGTATTTCGGGCGTCAAGCGAGTTGCGTTCAAACATGAGCAAACAAGGGGGGAAAGAGCGGGTCTGGAACATAAGGCCTGCCGGAGGAGGAACGGTAAAATGCGTAATAAGGCGAAACAATAACTGAAGTTGTCGGTGAAAAATCTTCGAGGGCGGGTGAGTTGGTCGGAGGTAGGCCTACGTCTTGATGGACGAAAGTAAACACGGATTCCGGTTCATTAATAGGGGCTGCCTGGTTCTTCCACTGTGCCTTCCTGTCGTGCGGGGGTTCCGGTTAATTAAAAGGGCTGCCTGGTTCGTCTACTTTGCCTTTCTGTCGTGCGGATTGCATTTACGTGCGTGGCAGGTTGCAGCTCATAAACTTGCAGGCAAATATTCCTGCGGAATGTTACCGTTCCTCCTCACTCCACAGAACGATAATCCATGATGTCCTCTTTTGGGAGTTTTCCAAATAGCGCTTTCACAGGAGGGGGGGAGGGCAGGGAAATATCAGAACGTGAATGAGTTCCAGTCGCACAGCAGGTGATGGCCGTGCACAAATAAAAAGTTGAAAAGCATTACGTTTTACCACTGCGCATCGCCTCCTCGCTCCGTTGCCGTCACCTGTTGCTATTGAAGCTACGGGTCGGCGACGGCGAACGATGCCGGTTGTAGTTCCCCCGACCCGCGGCCAGAATGCAGGCCAGTCGCCTGCTGAGTCCAGCCAGACTAAAGGACTGACGAAAGGAGGCGGCGAACCAGCCGGCATCTCTCGCCAACGAGACAGTAGAAAGGTTTATTTCATTCGAACTTTAAGAGCTGGAAATATAAAACAAACTTACTTATAAGTTACAGGATTGCTATATTGCGTAAAATTTGGTTTTAATTTAATCGTACCAGTCTTCCTTCAAATTGAGTCTAACGATATATAAAGACGGGGAAAATATAAATTGAACCTATTCAAGCAAAGTGCGATAAAGTTGAGCCAGTCTCGGTTTGCAAATAATTAAACATATGGTTACTTAAATTAACACTCTAAATTAAGTAAATGAAATGGCAATAAAATACGTTAAGTATTCAAAGGTTTGTCAACTCGGCTCTTTTGTTACGCGACATGTAAAAGATTCGAAGTAATGTTGCACATTCATGTACGCTATGTCCATACTGATTTCAACATCCTTCATCGGAGATTTTATGCTTAAAACTATTATGGACGCACTGTTTTTAGACATTTTCACTCGTGAAAAATACATTATACAGAACAATTGAGGTACTAATATTTGTATACATATACGCGTCGCGTTTCTGGAAGTTATTCCTAAACAGATATCAGTCAACATTTTTTTTTAGCGGTTTATGGCTATGTCATGGTCCACACACCATTTGGCGGCCTTTTTTTATAAGAGGCCGCCTGAAGCTTAACCTAGTGTGCAATTTGGCCTAATCCCCCGTTTAGATAAATGTCTTGAAGCTCATATTAGTTAATGAGTCCTATCTGCATCATTTTTAAAAGTATGTCAGCATTAATGTATGAATTCTCCTCACTGACATGTTTTAAGTCTAATATTGTTTTACTTGAAGGTATTTATAGTGTTTAAATTAAAATAAATTATGATAAAATAGCAAAATAAGCTATAATGTAATAATTATTAATGGCACTAGTTTATTTTTCTGGGCTAAGGGTAACAAGCTAATTTAAAAGTAATTTCATGTTTAATTCCTAACCCCTGTAAGGTATTATGCATGTGAGCCAACTGGACATACAATCGTGGTTTATGCAAAATTCTATTTCAGTTGCACAAACTTGAACGTTGGTGTAGTATTTATATGCAAGAGGCCTACTAATTAGGCAGGTTAAGAATCCTAATCAGGTTAACTTGCAATGCATTCACTATCTAGAATACTATATTGCCTCCAAGTCTAAAAGCCCTAAACATGCGGAGTGGTGTAGGTTAACTGATCATTCTTGCCAAACACAAAAATTACCAAGTGAAAAAGCAAGGTAAAAAAAAGTCTGGCCTGATATTTGGTGGGTTTGGGGGGTGGGGTTGGTAAGGGGGGCTGCACACTTGACTTTGCCCCCCTCCCCTTTTAAAAATTAAATATTTGCCACAGTGTGGCACTGACAGTGATCACTGAGACGAGAGGGAGAGCAAGACCGCATCAGCAAATATATTTATTTTTGACCCCAGTAGTTGAAGTTTGTTGTTCTTCTTGTAATATTTTTCTTATTAAGAAATGGAAGATTTTAATTGATTGGTATTTTTTTTTGTTTATGACATTGGTATGAATTAAGTATGTGACATGTAGGCTTTATTGTTAATTATTAATCAGTTGCTATTAATATTATCAATTTTGCATGTTAAGACTACCTTTGTGGCTGAGGTTGTCAAAGCATTGCATATGGACCATGAGTTGTGGGCTCAAATCCTGAGCAAGCCATGAACGTGTATTAAGTTTTTAGATGGAAATGTAAGGCCATATTCCGTTCCCTGCACTGATGCGGCCAACTGCAAACCAATCAAACGTTGTTCCCTTACTCCGTGCGTTAATGGATGTGCTGGGGAACAGAACAACTGCTGTTTTGAGCGCGTTGTTTAAAATTAACGATGGAGTCTGTACAGCATGTAAACAAACATCCTACGCCTTAACGTTGCTTTTGCGTACTGTATTATTGATGTACGTAACGTGCGCAACGTAGCGTAACCATACTGGAAACTATAGACTGTTCACGGTAAAGTCGGCACTTTTTGAGACAGTCTCGTCAGCCATAATAACTAATAAATACGTTTCATTGGGGTCTCGGACTTTTGGTTTCGATTATGGTGAAATGTATTTACTGTGTTTTTTAAATCACATGGCAGTGTTTACATTAGCAAGTAACGGAAGGATATACACTGAAGAGCCAAAAAAAACTGGCACACCTGCCTAATATCGTGTAGCCTCCCCTCCCCCCTTGCCCACCACCGAGCGCGCAGAAGTGCCGCAAGACGACGTGGCATGGACTCGACTTATGTCTGAAGGTATGCAGGAGGCATTGAAATCTGCGCCAATTTGAGAAAGGGTTGCACATCTGTCACGTTTAATGATTCTCGTCAGTCATCGTTTGTCCCGTTCTTTCACGATCTTTTTCCGGCCGCAGCGATGTCGAAGATGTGATGTTTTACCGGATTCCCGATATTCACGGTACACTCGTGAAATGGTCGTACGCGAACATCCAAATGTTATCGCTACCTCGGAGATGCTATGTCCCATCTCTCGTGCGCCGACTATAACACCACGTTCAAACTCACTTAAATCTTGATAACCTGCCATTGTAGCAGCAGTAACCGATCTAGCTGCCGACCGCATCGCGTTACCCTGATTGGTTCCATGCCTCTGTTATTTGCATACGCACGCCTATACCAGTTTTTTTGGCTCTTAAGTGTAGATTGACTGAAAGAAAAAGGTAACCAGGGCTTCAAAAGTGCTCACTTCGCCGTGAACAGATTTTACACATATATGTATTCTAGATAGTAGACACATGCCTAATTAAGGGCACAATTGAAGTTCTTTTAGCTTTCTAACCTAACTTGCGGCATGTTCCCGCCAGAAATTCGCGCCGACGTTATGCCAGCACACGAAACGATTGCGCAACAAACTACGCGCATGCGCAACAAACCACGCGCATGCGCGAGACTGACCAGACGTAGAATGACGTAAGAGGTACACTGATGCGCCATCAGTATGGGATTGGAACAACTTGCTTGCGTATATCGCTCATTGTTCAGGTAACGGAATACGGCCTAGGATAAGTTAGTGTATATGCTATTCTTCAGTTAGCTTTCTTGCTTGAAAAAAAAGAAAGCTAACAAGCAGTGATTAATTAAAAACTTATTCCATTCATAAAAGAGTTTTAATTAAATAAAATCAAATATAAAAATACTGTATATCTATATATTTCTAATTTTTACTGTGAAGATCATATGCACTTGAGTATCGTACAACCGTATTTAATAAAGCGAAATGTGACTCGGTCAAACGAATATTCGGTTAAACCGGAAACACATGTGCTTTATACCACATACATGTTAAAAGAACATATGCATTTTTAAGTAAACCAAATATTTTTCAAACACAGGCCTTCGTACATACTCTAAATATAAATAAAAAAAAATTAAAANGGTAAGGGGGGCTGCACACTTGACTTTGCCCCCCTCCCCTTTTAAAAATTAAATATTTGCCACAGTGTGGCACTGGCAGTGGTCACTGAGACGAGAGGGAGAGCAAGACCGCATCAACAAATATATTTATTTTTGACCCCAGTAGTTGAAGTTTGTTGTTCTTCTTGTAATATTTTTCTTATTAAGAAATGGANCAAATATATTTATTTTTGACCCCAGTAGTTGAAGTTTGTTGTTCTTCTTGTAATATTTTTCTTATTAAGAAATGGAAGATTTTAATTGATTGGTATTTTTTTTTGTTTATGACATTGGTATGAATTAAGTATGTGACATGTAGGCTTTATTGTTAATTATTAATCAGTTGCTATTAATATTATCAATTTTGCATGTTAAGACTACCTTTGTGGCTGAGGTTGTCAAAGCNTAATTATTAATCAGTTGCTATTAATATTATCAATTTTGCATGTTAAGACTACCTTTGTGGCTGAGGTTGTCAAAGAATTGCATATGGACCATGAGTTGTGGGCTAAAATCCTGAGCAAGCCATGAACGTGTATTATGTTTTTAGATTTAAATGTAAGGCCATATTCCGTTCCCTGCACTGATGCGGCCAACTGCAAACCAATCAAACGTTGTTCCCTTACTCCGTGCGTTAATGGATGTGCTGGGGAACAGAACAACTGCTGTTTTGAGCGCGTTGTTTAAAAGTAACGATGGAGTCTGTACAGCATGTAAACAAACATCCTACGCCTTAACGTTGCTTTTGCGTACTGTATTATTGATGTACGTAACGTGCGCAACGTAGCGTAACCATACTGGAAACTATAGACTGTTCACGGTAAAGTCAGAACTTTTTGAGACAGTCTCGTCAGACGTAATAACTAATAAATACGTTTCATTGGGGTATCGGACTTTTGGTTTCGATTATGGTGAAATGTATTTACTGTGTTTGTTAAATCACATGGCAGTGTTTACATTAGCAAGCGACGGAAGGATATAGATTGACTGAAAGAAAAAGGCAACCAGGGCTTCAAAAGTGCTCACTTCGCCGTGAACAGATTTTACACATATATGTATTCTAGATAGTAGATCCATGCCTAATTAAGGGCACAATTGAAGTTCTTTTAGCTTTTTAACCTAACTTGCGGCTTGTTCCCGCCAGAAATTCGCGCCAACGCGACGTGATGCCAGCGCACGAAGCGTTTGCGCAACAAACCACGCGCATGCGCGTGACTGACCAGACGTAGAATGACGTAAGAGGTACACTGATGCGCCATCTATAAAGGATCGGAACAACTTGCTTGCGTATATCGCTCATTGTTCAGGTAACGGAATACGGCCTAGGATAAGTTAGCGTATATGCTATTCTTCAGTTAGCTTTCTTGCTTGAAAAAAAAGAAAGCCAACAAGCAGTCATTAATTATAAACTTATTCCATTCATAAAAGAGTATTAATTGAATAAAATCAAATATAAAAATACTGTATGTCTATATATTTCAAATTTTTACTGTAAAGATTATGTGCACTTGAGTCTCGTATAACCGAATTTGATGAAGCGAAATGTGACTCGGTCAAACGAATATTCGGTTAAACCGGAAACACATGTGCTTTATACCACATACATGTTAAAAGAACATATGTATTTTTAAGTAAACCAAATATTTTTCAAACACAGGCCTTCGTACATACTCTAAATATAAATAAAAAAAAATTAAAATGTAAAATTTTATTTTAAAAAAAAGGGGAAAAAAAAATTCTATAACTTATTAGTACTTTTACTATACCACACACTACTTCAACTTTTCGAAGGAAAACCCACACACACGCGCACGTGCACACGAACACGCACACACACATATACATGTATATATATATATTTATATATACACACACATAAATAAAGAAGCCGTTTTACTTATAGGGCTCCTCTGGTGTGGGCAAGACCACTTATTGCAATTGTATACTGCGTGGAGCTAGAATCTTTTACACAGATGTAGGTAAATTTATTATATATATATATATAGTGGCTCACATTAATATTCGGCCACCTATGATTATCGCAGTTTCATGGCCTTGTGTTACATTAGTAATGAAGATAAACATAAATAATATTGCACAATCATTCTTGTGTGCTTTAAATGAAATATAGCGGGAGCCAATAACGGAAATGAGCAATGCAACTTAACAAACAATATGATTTTGTCATCCCATGCTGCATAAGTACGCCACTTTAATATTCGGCCATCATCATTCAAACCCAAACATAATCCTCATTGAAAACTAAACACACCGTTTTTTAGTACCTGGTAGCATGGCCATTCTGTTTAATTACTTCTCGCAGGCGTTGTGGCATATTAGCAATTATATTCCTGGTACATTCGGAGCCAATCTTACTCCATCATTCCTTGAACCTTTTATATAATTATTTTGTGGACCTAATTGTTGTAGTACGCAGTCTTCTTTTGAGTTCATCCCACAGATTTTCTATGGGATTCAGGTTGGGTGATTGAGGAGGTGTGTTAATGACTTTGGGACAGTTATAAAAAAGCCAGCTCTTGACAATGTATGAATTTTTGTTTTGGGTCATTCTCTTGGTAGAACTTAAACGTGTTCCTAATGTCCAGATTATCACCCCTCTTGTGTAGGTTTGCTGTCAGGGTGTTGAGATGGTCTTCCTTTTTCATTGTTCCATCGACACGTACAGCCTCTCCAGCACCTGCTGTAGATATACAGCCCCAGATCATAATACTACCTCCACTGTGTTTCACAGTAGGTTGTATGTTCCCAGGTTTTAGCTCCTGATTTGGCTTGCGCCATACTGTTACCCTGCCATCTGAACCAAACACATTCAATTTCGTCTCATCAGCAAAAATAACATCATTCCACCAATGTTCATCTTTGTCAGCGTGGTCTTTTGCGAACGTAAGTCGTTACTTCTATTTACCTCATTAATGAAAGGCTTCTTTCTAGATACCCTGCTATTATATCCTGCTCTTCTGATAACTCGTCGTATGGTTTCTGGATGGACGTTCTTTCCGCATTCATTGAGTACCTCCGTTGTAAGTTTGCAAGCACTAATTTTCGGACCTTTCTTTATTTTCCTGATTACTAGACGTTCTTCTCTCTCACTTAGTTTCTTTGGCTGTACTTTTGGAGCAAGGGGCACGGAATGCGATATTGGACAAAGGAGGAATTAACTGTACTGAGTAACGAGTGCATACAGATGCACAACAAAAAGAACAAACCAACCTAAGGAGAAATGCAATCGCATCCGCATGCAGAGTACAGAAGAGCACAGTTATGGTTGAAAAGCTTCACAGTAAGTCTTTTCACAGCATGTTCTCTATGTGTTTACCATCGACAGCAACACACATCTGTAAACTTACATGTAGCGAGCGGCCAGCGGCCTGAAGTGTTTCTAGCGCAATGCCTCTGCAAGCAACCACAATGCGTTCCTGCGTGTCTTTTAGCGTCTTAGGAACCGTGTTGTACGCCCCATATTTCAGTGTTCCCCACAGGAAAAATCGAGAGGTGTGAGGTCGGGTGAACGAGCTGGCCATCTTACAACACCACCACACCCTAACGTGGAAACGTTTCATTTAACACTTGCCTCGCCACCAAAGTAAAATGTGCAGGACAACCATCATGCTGAAACCACATATCACGACGTATGTCGAGCGGTATGTCTTCCAGAAGTGCCGGTAAGGTCTCTCTGAGGAAATGGGCGTACATACAGCCGGTCATTGTCTCTTGAATGAAGTATAGCCCTATGATGTAGTCTCCAACGATTCCACACCACACGTTCACTTTCCACTGTCGCTGGTGATCCACGTGCCGGACCCAACGTGGATTCTCCGTCGGCCAATAGAGCATATTTCGTAAATTTACGCTCCCATTGTTTGTGAAGGTCTTTTCATCGGTAAATAGTATTTTATTCAGAAAACTGCTGTGATCCCTTACAGACATCTTAACAAACCTACAAAACTGAACACGCTGCTAGAAATCACCTTCATGATATGCCTGATGAAGAACCACGTGATATGGATGGAATTTTCATTGGCGCAATATCCGTAACACACTTGTTTTACTTATTCCTACGAACCTGGAAAGTTCTGGCGTACCAATGTGGGGGTTTGCATCGACACGTGTCAACACATCGTGTTGATGCGTCTCGCCCATAGCAGTCTTTCGTCGCACTCGTGTTGTGGAATACTAATCACCTCATGACAAGAGACGTGTGCAAATTCTTCGTATCGTTTACCGTGAGATGGGCGTCCGATTAGGATACCTTTCACCATACATTTGGACGGCTTGCTTGGCATTTCTGCCATACTCACCGTAAATAAGTAGAGCGTACAGTTTTTCCTAATTCGTGAACTTCATTGCGTACGTACAGCCACACACTGCAATACAACTTACCATAGCAGATTACGGGGTCTGATGCTGCGCTGCTATTAGGAAGCAGTCCCGCCAGGATGAGTCACGGCGCGTGTTGCATGCTTACAGCTGTGAGTACAGGTCAACTGCCCTATGCTACCGGCCAACCTAACTTTATCATATTTGCACATTATTTCTTGGCGTTTCTGTGTTACTTTCCGTTGCATATGCTATATCACTGAATTATTCTTTGTATGCACTTTCAGATGTATGTTTCCATGGGGAAAAATCGTATGTGGTTTAATTATTTCTGTCCATACACACGTTACGAATAATCACTTTGCAGCAAATTTCCTACTCCCGTACGTAATTTCATTTAGCGAAAGCCACATTTCGTGATCTGCAACTGTCCCGGTTATTTTGGAGGTGTCCACGTTAGGCGAACCATCCTGTATATAAATGGGATGACCGCTTCCAGGCTGCATGATCTCGACGTCGTTTCATTAGAGAAATCCCGCGGGAGATGTGTAGTCTTGCTGCTACATGTACATATTTGAAATTAAATTTAAAACATTATAATTATTTTTACTGAACATTGCAAGCATTTTCCAGATAATTTTGTTCAAAATTTAGAATATGGATGAAATGTAGCATCTGATAACTGCTGGAATCAAAACTTCATTTTTCACTGTTGGGATTAGGTTAATTCAGAAATACGCAAATATCACTATTCGGTTAATTGGGACTCACGTGAATAAGTAATTGTTTTCAAATCACAGTATTTGTCGGTGCAGCTAGAGAGTGATGATGTAATTTGCCGTACTTGAAATTATTTCAGTATTTTATCAACAGGTACATGTTTCTGTTCCTACTGCCTGTTCTTCCTGAGCTGTTTCTAAAATTAGATGATATTGCGATGTTCGAAAGAATATTTAAGAAGAAACCTCCAAAAAGACCAACTGTCACAAAAGAAGACATAGAAGCCTACAAATACACCTTTGGCAAAGCAGGTATTGTTAAATAGTTTTAACCCTTTCAGATTCGCTTTAATTTACAGTTTTATGTGTTGCAATCAAGAAGATCATGATGCGTGATGTACTTACATCAACACAACACCTGCTACGTTGACACAGCCAATGAGCTGCAGGTAGGTGCGCCTGTTTTTCGTGAAAACATTCCACGACTAGTTGTATTCCAAAACACGTTAGTTCAGAGCCAATATCGTGGTTGGGTGGTTTTTAACCCGCGCACGTTTTAAATAACTCCCAGCCAATCATAGACGTTCAATGTCTGCGTAACTTAATTCTGAATGGTTCAGTCGAGTAGGAAATTTCTTCTCACAAAGACACGCAGCCAATAGCCAAAGTAAATTTGCAAGCTTACACGTACGAACCTGAAGTCTGGCTTGAGCATAAATATTTTCGCGAAAAACAGGTGGTCTTAGCTGTAGCTACAGTAATATGAACCAATTACGACCTAGACCAGTAAGACGATTCACTTACCCACAGGTAAGATCATTAGTCATTGAACCTCGCAGTGTGCATTACAGACCAAAAATTACCTACACGTGGGTAATGAACACAATTGTGTACTTTGGGTCTGAATGGGTTAAGAAGAATATAGTCTATTTCGTGTGAAGTTAACTCTTTTTGACAGATCGTATGGAAGTCATACCCAGTAAAAAAAAAAATAGACTACGTATTCTTTCGCTGCCACGTGGTTTCCAGTTGACCATCGAAACATGTCTCCTGGGTGCTCAGAAATAGATAATGAGCTAATTATAGGTTTTACTGTATACATTTTTCATCACTGCAATATAAATAAATTGAGTAAAATCGATTGTTTATTCTCATGAAAAATTTTATTTTACAAGTTGCAACTTTCTTGCCCAGCACACACAAATTATACGTCACAATGCTTGCAGAAATTCAGCTATATTAATCATTTGTTTGATATTTGATGGTAAAATATTTATGTATTACTAAATTTTCTATTAGATACATTCATATCATACAAATTCCCATCACAAACAAATGAAAATGTATTTCAATTAAAATATTTAACTTGTGTTTACCATCACACCTTTAACACTGAATGCAGTTTTAAGTCGGCATATAAAAACAAGATACAAAAACGAGGACCACTGTTTATTATAGATTGCAGATTTGGTATAACTCTTTTTATAAGTTCATACGCAGCAGCAGTTTTTACGTTACAGCATGCATGTCAAGCCTGGAAATATTATGGACATTGTTATCTGTAACCTTGTACATCATGTGGGTAGGCGAGTTTCCTGCGCCTGTGACCTCTTAGGTAAAACAAGAGTATAATCTAGAGCGACATCGGTGTGCATAGCGTCCAGCACTAGTATTGTGATTCAGCTATAAAGCCATATCAGGCATTTCGTTGTCCCACATCAGTTGTTAGAGTGATCCATGCTGTGCAAACCGGCCAGATCCAATAGTCTGAAGCCAGACAAGAAATAAAGAACCACCGTGCTTTAATTGGCTGCAATTGAATGCAATCCAATATAAAGAGATTACGCTCCTTCCAATCACGATGGGTGGGCGTGGTCACCACCTCACCTATCAACAGCATTGTACAGAGTTGAATCTGCACATGCCACCTTGATGGGGTCGAGGTCTATCCAACCTCTACGAACGCGCTTAGTAAACGAGTCCTCTTATTGGGCGGACCAGTCCAGCGTCCCTTCATTAGCGAGCATCAACCCTTCGAAACTGGGTCCGGCGACACGCCGCTTTTAGTNAGCATCAACCCTTCGGATCTGGGTCCGGCGACATGCCGTTTTTATTCCCCAAAGGGTACTCGAGCGACAAGAACCCATCACCAAACCCAGCACTGTGTCTTCGTGGGGGGTCGATGGGAGGGAATGCCCTCTTCCCTCCTGGCTACTGAGACCACACAGGCCGCCGTTGCAGCCCTACGGGCAAATACCCGCCTCCAGGCCTCCTCCCAGCCTGAGGTTCAACCAATGCCACCCAGAGTCCGACCCGCGATCAGCACGGCCAAAATCCGGGGCTTCACACTGATCTCCTGGGTCCACACGACTATTCCGTTCACATTGAGTTTTCACCCAGGAGAAGCCCAACTCCTCCAGGATGCCAGACAGTCCCTTCTGCGAAGCTCCACCACAATATTATGGACAGCCTGAAATTGAAAGTCTAGCTGCTCCAAGGTCTGCAACCATGGAAGTACTAATGGCAACAGTGCAATAGCATTATCATTTCCTGACATTTCCTGTACTCATTGGTATTACTGTACACTGATAGGAGCAGTATCCTATGTTGGTATTACTGCGCACTGATAGGAGCAGTTCCCTATATTGGTATTAACATACACTGATAGGATCAGTTCCCTACATTGTAATCGAGTGTCTGCCAGAGCTTGGGACTACATTCTTTGGTCCAAAGATGATGCTCAGGGNCCTGAAATTGAAAGTCTAGCTGCTCCAAGGTCTGCAACCATGGAAGTACTAATGGCAACAGTGCAATAGCATTATAATTTACTGACATTTCCTTGTACTCATTGGTATTACTGTACACTGATAGGAGCAGTTTCCTATGTTGGTATTACTGCGCACTGATAGGAGCAGTTCCTTACATTGGTATTAACATACACTGATAGGTTNTATTACTGTACACTGATAGGAGCAGTTTCCTATGTTGGTATTACTGCGCACTGATAGGAGCAGTTCCTTACATTGGTATTAACATACACTGATAGGATCAGTTCCCTACATTGTAATCGAGTGTCTGCCAGAGCTTGGGGCTACATTCTTTGGTCCAAAGATGATGCTCAGGGAACTGTGGTCAGTTTACAGAGTAAAATGCCTGCCGCATAAATACTCAGAGAAATTTTTGCAATGCAAAAACAATACCTAAGGCCTCCTCCTTCTGTTGACAGTAGCACTGTTCTACTTCAGTAAGGTATTTTGATGCTAAACATAAGAGATGTTCTGTGCTATCTGGCATCCTGTGCAACAGCAGTGCTGCCACCCAATATTAGGGAACTTCACTAGACACATCCCGAACTGGAGCTTGGAGAACCCGCTGGTAAGCAGTAATGGAAATTGCCACATGATTGAGAGTGGCGAGCTACCCCCAAAAGGACGCAAGAGTTGCATGCAATCCTGCCAACCATGAAGGCATGCATGTCCCCAACCTTCCTCATCCTCTGCACCTAAGTTGTACATCCTGATACATGCTTTCCTCATGCCCGAGATATATGTGCTATATAAATATCTTATTTCTGTTTACTTTAAGAGCTAGGGTTTTACCACTTTTGAATTTTTTTTTTTAAATAAGAATAGAGTTCCAGAGTGCTGGAACCTACAGCTTGAAATCTGTGATTTTATGAATATTAGAACTTGATAGAACAAAACTCTTTGATTTAAATATTTTAACTTGGATACTCTTCCAAAATTATGGTCTATATAATCATAATTTTGGCGTGTGTTTGAAAGCTGTGCCATAAAAAGTGACCGTGTTTTAACATTTTAATTCTGTACGAAAATCTTTTTACTATGACATGGCTAAGGACGTGGTCAACAAAACCCTTAAAATAATGGTTGAGGTATTTCACAGCTGTTTGAATTAAGGGATAATACTCAATATTGACTGAAAATCTCAAGTGCGCTATTACTCCATATTATTACCCAATAATTTCAATACTATTAATTCAGTCAGCTTTGTAATTTATAAATTATCTTAGCTTTTATACAGTAAAGATTGTTTGTTTAATGTTGAATTTAGCAAGATAACGTATCAAAGAACCCTTCTTGAATACATATACCTTTAAAAAATGTTAAAATTCAGTGCCATATTATTTTAATATTCTGTACATTTTTAACATGCTTCGAATATGCCGTAAGTGGGGGTGACTTTGGACATTGGGGTGACTTTGTGACACAGGATTTTTCACTGTTATTTATATTGCCTTCCATTTAAAACAGGCTATTTGTAATGTTCTGTGGTGTAATTGCCACCACTGGATATCTGAAACATCACGTTGAAATAGAGGGACATTTAAATGTGATTTTGTGTGTCACAAAGTTACCCCAATTTGTCGCAAAGTGACCCCTGCTTATGGTCGTGCTAACATTTGTTTGTGTGTTTATTCAGGGGCGATGACTGGACCTCTAAATTACTATCGGGCATTCATACGTGGAGCGCACAGTTCACCAATGGAGCCACAGCCTGCTGGAGATCCACCTCGGGGGTTGCTCCTGTATGGAGATCAAGATAACAGTGTTGACATTGTCATGGTTGACATTGTCAAGATGACTATAAATAACCTTTCTGTGCAAGTAGTGAAGGATGCTTCTCACTTCGTACAACAAGACGAACCTTTGATGGTTAACAGGTTGATGAGAGACTTTTTGAATGAAAAATAATTGTTCATTTCTACTAAATATTTCAAAACAAAAAAAAAATTTTTTTACAATAAAGTTACAAGTTGTACATGTTCTTAACACAGTAATATGAGTTTTTATTTACCTATTTAAAGCATCAAATAACAATTTTATAATTTAGCAGTATTCTACTGTTTGCGCTATATTCCTCCAGATATTCACTATAAGTAGACGAACCCTTGTAGATCTCGATGTGTTCCTTCATTGTATTACCTTGCGTAAACTGCATGTGGTAATTGTCGTAATGCTTCATCATGCGAGTTCCCTCGTCGTCTGCAAACAGTTTATGTAGTGTATTAACAGGAAGTAACGAAGTCGTCACATGCTGTTACTCAGTGGCAGGAAAAAAAAAACAATTATCAGCCTTTATGTGTTTATTTAAGTTATCACTTCGAGTGAATTGTCTGGAACATTTATAGCAGCTTATAAAAGCATGGGATGGGTTCTTCAATCACTCTTCTCATGTCGTCGTGCATTGCAACTTTTACTGAGGGACTTGGCACGGTGACAGCATTGTTTTCCATGTAAGTTTTGGGCGATTTCACATCGTCAGTGGCTTGCATCGTCTTCAAGCATACATGAATCCATACACTTTACTCCTGCAGACTGACTCTTGCAGACTAACTCTTGCAGACTGACTCCTGCCAAGATGTTACTGATTTGCTGGTTCAATAACAACTATCACGTGAGGCATGAATATATTAATTTATATATGCAGATAATTCGTCGCGTTCATTGAATGTCGTGTCAGGTATCAGCCATTTGTCGCATGGCGCACGGCCGATGCTGTTTTACAAGCTATTGTCCGACGAATTCTTGAGCTAAACGAACAGATGCTGGGTAACTCACCATCCATACCGCTCACTCGTGAGCATGCCAATGGCTGTAGATGTAGCACCATCCGATCGGGACTCGAACCGGCGACACACTCGCCAGCACCTTCACGAAAGCGAACGGTACTGGCATGTCACGCGGATGGCGTCTGTACGTAGGACACCATAAACGCGAGGTACATGGCTAGTGGTTGATTGATAGTACACGTGTGTCAAACTGTACGAACAATGGGAGATTAGCAATTGAGCCGTAAAACCTTCCAGAAATGATTGCATTTTATTTCCCTTAATAATGGGAGGTGTTTACTTAACAAAAATGTGGTTTAAAAGATAATACAACGCAACTTAAAGCCTAACTCAATTACTGAGGGAGGTATCCACCCTTAAAATAAGATCGTAAAGTGTTAATTTTTGAAAAAATATTATAAACTACAAAAAATTAAGTTACAATTCGTGGAACAATGTTTTAGTTTGACAATATCTTCAACCTTAAAGCAAAAACTTGCTAATTTCTCCCGTCTTAAAAAAAAATTCAAAGGCTGGCCACTCTCATCCCAAAAAAAATTTCAACTTAGGTTTTATGGAAGTTTGATTATTGTTGAAACTGCCAACGATTCTTCGTTTTCGTTTAAAACACGCACAAATATTCCAGAATCTGCAATACAGCGGCTGGCACGTAGGCGACACTAATACTTCCTCCAGGGAATCACACACTGACTGTCGCGACAATCATGTTAGCGTAATACTAACAGTTTCAGTACCGTAAGGTTATAAATGTAGCACACGTATTATTTATAGTAAACGTTCTACATGTCCTTCACCATTGTCTACGTAAGTGGTACAGCGGCATACCGTTGCATTACGCCATTCTACGTGGCTTCCCGTGCCCTGTCCCGCTCGAGCGTGCGAAGGACAGTCCGTCAAAGAGCGTCACTGGCAAGCCGAGGAGCGCGCGGAGATTTACAAAAGGATGCCGCCGCGCGTACCCGATTACGTTATCGGAACTCTTGCGCGCCCGTCCTTGAGCGGATTGACTCGGGGTGCGAGGAATCTTCTGGATCGGGCCAGCCTGTCTGTTTAAGCATGAGCGGGCCTCCGAGTAGTCAGTCCAGAGTTTGAGGTCTCGCACGGCTTTAGGCGCCAGGTATGCGAAGACAGCGAAGCGACGAGTGGCTACTACAGTGACCAGGCGAGAGTGAAGTCTGCGGACTGCGAGCATCGGTACAGTGAAGAGTGAGACTGACGGGCGGGACTGTTGAACTGGATGCATGCGTTGCAGACATTTGGAATGATAGTGATAGACCGTCAGATTGAATTGAATAAGTGCAAATAATAAGCGTGAATTAAGTGAATGTAACCAATATAGAGATAATGACAAGGACTTTCATTAGAATTGAGACTGACATTAAATTTTGCTCTCACTGAGAATAACATGAGTAAATAGTGGAGATAGGTAGTTCAATGTTATAAATAATAGCTCTGTGTATTTTTACAGCATTATAAATAAATTTAAAAAATTGAACATTGTTAATTAGTTTTTATTAAGAACTCCATTCAATGAGAATGTGAAACGTCATAAAAACAGCTGTAATAAAAATAGTCAACTTATGCGTGTAAAAATTTCTATGCTAGCAAAAATTATTTGCCATTTGTTCTCTCATTTCTGATTGGTCAGGCAAGGTTTTTCCCTTTTACATTAACGCCAATTGTAGACTGGCGGTTTTGCTTGTGATGTGTACATTATGTTACTTAAGTCAAGTCGATTGTGGACGGGGCCTAAGTCTGTTCGTACACTGGCTATGTCGTGATATCTTCAGACAGGGTCGGCTCTCGACACACTCGCCTGGTCGTGTCAGAAAACTCCTGAAATAAATACGGATGTTTCCTGTCATATTGTTCAGTCCGATTAAGTTATTCACGGCAAAGATATGAGTGATTCTCACAAATAACTTTTTGTTTGGACGCTGTGTGATATCAATCTTCTGTCGAAACCAACAGAAAGAGAGTGGATTCAGTTTAATCATATTGAACGTTGTGAGAGTGGGTATGTGAGAATGCGTCACAGATGATGCCCGTTCCCTAAATTCANATATTGACAGTCGTGAGAGTGGGTATGTGAGAATGCGTCACAGATTATGCCTGTTCCCTAAATTAAGGGAGTATTGTCGGATGACCCTTGAAACTTTTGACTGCATCCTGAAAGCCATCTACAAAGACCTGATGATGCAGAACAACTACAGGAAATGTGTAAGCTCAAAATAAAAATCAGCAATTACTATAAGTTCCTTTGTAGGTTACGCAAAAACATGCCATATTACAGTAATTACGTTCAAATTGTGTACACTCTTTTCACTATTGGGAGGGGATCTTATCAGGAGTCTCCATCGTGTTATAAACAAACTCGCTTTTGGTCCTTTGTCTGGTGTTGCTATGTGGATGGACATTTTTCCAGTGCAGGAGCTCTCCTAGAAGACTGTGCATTTGTTTTTTTTTCTTGGTGTGTCAAATGATAGCCTGTCTGGAGAATCGACGGCCAGTGTAGCCTCAGTCCGATGCAGCTGGGAGTGGGCCAGCACACTATGTGGTTGGGAAACGACCCAGCATAAATGATATATGGTAAATTATTACAACAATGATTTCACCATAGTGCGCACATAAACAAATACACACTCTGGTGTAGAATTAATATGAGTCTGGCACACGAGGCCCGTTGGTAGGCCAAAGTTGTGCGAAAGGTGGCAAATTTGCCATGCAAAAAAAATTTTAAGTAGTAACTTAACACCTGAAACATGTCGAGCCTGCAGTGGAGGGGAAGGCACTACTCCCAGACAAAATCAAAACATACGAGGTTTCTGTAAGTTACATTCGAAACTCTCCTCCCCGCAATTTTGAAACTGGATTTTATGCCGTATAAAATCAGAGTAGTCTTGAAACATAGTGCAGTACAAATAATGTAATATCTGTAGATTCAGTGTAGTAATGGGATACTTAAAAATTTTTGTAGTTAAATTCATTAACCAAATATTGACGTTTAGATGTGTGTTGTTTTTAAGCACGTGATTTGAATGTAATGGGTAGCCCAAAAATTATTACACCACCATACACAACATAATGGGCTACTCCATTTGCCACTGATACTTGTCTGTGATTTATATTTCCACCTGCATGTGTGAGTTTGATAATTGAATAGGAGTTCTAAAATACAATTAATGAATTAATTTTTTTTTTAAATATAACTAAAAAATATTTTTATGAAACCTGTACCACAGTCATTCTAAAACACAATTTTAAAACAAAATATTGCTATGAAAACACTAAATACTAAAAAGAAAACGGTCAAGAGTAACCTAAAATAATTCGCCTCTGCCCTACAATAGGCCTCCCCTTTATTGGTTGCTGGGACCACGATGGTGTAGTGGTTAGACCACTGGCATCCCACACATGCGAACCAGGTTCGATTCCCGGCGAATTTTCACATGTGGGAATCGTGAAAGACTATGCCGCTGGTCGGAGGGTTTTCTCGAGGATCTCCTGTTCCCCTCGCCCATTCATTCCGGCGCTGCTCCATACTCACCTTGCTTTACCCTCATCGGCTCTCAAGACCTCGATGTTAAGAGCCGCCCAAATATGTGGCGTGGAATAACGTAAGAATTGCTTAAAAAATACCCATGCGCGTCCCACTTCCTTCGTTTTATTAATACAGCATAGTAACAACATGAAAAAAAGGAAATGTGTTCGTGGGAGAACGACATGGCGTGTAAAGGACATAGACGTAATGATTACCGGCCCAATAGAAATCATTAGTAAACAAAATCGCTGTACACGGAAATACATGTTACTTTAAGTGCAAAGAAGGTTGCTACACATCATCATAGCCTGACATGTCTCCCATTTGCGTCTGTGATTTATTTGCGCGGATGTGCCACTAAGAGGAATATCCGCGCGCATCGTGCCCATCACTCATAGCTGCAAGACACTGAATAAGGCCTTGGTAGCTGTGTGAGCAGTGTAAGACACAGAGCCAAGTTCAGTGAACATGCAGCATGCCCCTAAGGTGCACTCAACAAGCTTTTGCCTTGCTGGATGAGTTAGAGAGAGACCACATCATTGGCCTCTGGGAGGCAGGTTAGATGTTTCGGCACATTGCTCACCACTTGGAACTCTTATGCCTACACTGTGAGTCAGTGTTGGACACAGTGGACGCAGGAGGGTTAAACACATGTCGAGAAGGCTCAGGTCAACCCTGGTGGACCACCAGCAGGGAGGATTGTTTATTATGTGACAGGCTGTAAGCACTTTATGGGGATATAGCTGCAACCATCCTGTGACACTTTACGGAAGCTGGGGATATGCATGTGTCCACCGTACCATATCCAGGTGACTAACAGAGTAATCTGTCATGGCGTTCCTACCATTATGAGCTGGGCATCACCGAGCACATGTGAACTTCTGCTGGGAACGGGCAGCATGGCAGCTGGTGGATTGGCGATGAGTGGTGTTCAGCAACAAATCATAGTTCTGTCTGGATACAGAAGACAGCAGAATTTGAGTCTGGAGACGTCCTGGCCAGCACCTTGATCCACGCTTCATTGTAGAGTGGCACATCACCCCAACGAAAGGTGTCATGGTGTGGAGTGCCATTTGCTATGATTCCCACACCTCAGTGGTGATGACTGAAGGAACCCTGACAGTGCAGCTATACGCCCTGTAAATTCTGTGATCAAGTGTGCTCCCCTTCCTGGTGCAGCTTGACAACCCAATATCCCAACAGGATAATGTTTGGCCTCACACAGCATAAGTATCTCTGTCCTACCTTCATGATATCTGCATGCTTCCTTGGCCAGCAAGGTCCCCAGATTTCTCGCCCATCAAAAATGTTTGGGACCAGATTGGACGGCAACTTCGGCCAGCAGTAACTACGGTGGATTTGGAGGGTCAGTTGTGCCAGCTGTGGCATGATCTTCCTCAGGAGAACATCCAATGTCTGTATGCCTTCATGTCCGACTGTATCACCACCTGTCTCCTTGCTGCGGGTGGTCCAACATCATATTAAGTGCATCCTATAAATGTTTGGTCCCCTGCGAAACAAGCTAAGTGTGGTACAATATTTTTTATATTTTCTGTATACATACTACCATGTCCTGTGCCTGTATCCACTTTTTTTGCAAATGAGTGTACTTTCCTTAATTCAGTAAAACATTTCAATAACCCAACATTGTCATAGTTCACATTAGGTTGCGTTTCCATGGGTCTATTGTACTGACCATATGAATTTTGAAACCTCCAAATCTCCATTTTTTGTTGAAAGCCAAAGTAAAGAATTTATGTTTAAGACCAATTATTCTGTCTTATATGACTTTCTAGAATATAAGTTATATCTGTACGCCCTACTTAACTCACACTGTCAAAAATGTTGCTACTGTGGAGAATTCACAGACTGGATTAAAAATATGTACATTCTTTGTTCTTTAGGTGATTTCTGCCCAGTTTTAACATTATTAACATGCAATGTTTAATAAAAATTTGTGTAAAAATAGCACAAAACCAAAAATGTAGAAAATTTTTGTGTCAACATCCAACAGTGAAGTACTTTGTAAAAATTAATTTTACCATATGCTGAACATTATAAATGAAGCTATGTACAAAAACTAAAACTGCTTCAAAATTAAGTTTGAAGTCACATGATACTCATCTACAAACCCTATTCTTAACTGTGAACAATTAAGTTTGGTATACTAAACTGAATATTATTAGAGAGGTGGAAATTTTGCAGATTATTTTGGCAACAAGTATACTCCACAATCCTTTCTGTACTTGAGCCTCAATTAGCTGTTTCATTAGCTGATGCTCCAGTTTTACCACAGAGCAGATAGCACAGGCTTTGGTCCTTGTTTTCTTACAGATTAGTTACTGGCTTAAATTTGTCCAGGGTACGTCTCTCAAACTGTGATCCAATTGAAAAAGAACATCTAATGTATATGAGTTTGAAGTCTAGCTTATCATGAAATGAAATTGTGAAACTTTCAGGTCTCTTCACAGGGATCTTTCCTACATTTCCTCTGCCTACCAAGTGGCAGAATGATACATTTTAAGACTCTCACAATAGTCCCTTCTTCTCAATAATAACACATTTTAATGTTGACTACGATTTTGCGCCAGAAAAACAAGACACCACCATGTTGATCTGCCTGTGATGTCACTATACACGTGGTTCTCTGTCGTTTGCATGCAGATGCCGTAGCTGGTTACGTGCGTATTTGGAAATCTTGTTACATTTTGTTGTTTCAAAGGATTTTAACGTTATTGCTGCATTACCACACACTAGAAAAGTGTTGCATAGTTCCACTACGCAAAAAATTAATGAAATGTACTCTTGATAAGATGCCTGCAGATATTCTAGGAGTAAAAACAAAGCAAAATTTGTGTGTGAATGTACATAGCAAGAGCGGTAAAACACTAGGCAATTTGGGACAGAAGTACATGTTTTGTGTGTGAAGATTACTTAAGCGTTACGTGAATGTGTTGTTCTCTTACCGTAATTGCAATGGCCTAATTCACAACACCGTAATGCTTATTTTAAAGGCAGTGCCTGTACAGCCAATGAAAAACTGCTGTCACGTTTCATAAAAACTTGTGACGTGGTTTACACTACATAACATATATTTGTGTTTTTGCACTTTGTTGTTAAAATACAAAAATGTTCATTGTTAGATAACACCAATAAATTTATCTTTCAATATTTTTTCGCAAATTTGAGGCTATAGACTCTTGTTTATATCTGGTAATAGGACGTACGTATAAAACATTTATTTATTAATAAAACCAGTATCAATATAATTTAATCTGTAGAGGCTTAATATTTTATCCTTAGTTTATACGGCATATACTGGGATACCCAAATAACATAAATAAGT
Organism: Clitarchus hookeri; assembly: GCA_002778355.1. Classification (NCBI taxonomy): domain Eukaryota; kingdom Metazoa; phylum Arthropoda; class Insecta; order Phasmatodea; family Phasmatidae; genus Clitarchus; species Clitarchus hookeri. The sequence continues at coordinate 168,664 of NQII01004230.1, forward strand.
ACTATCCGTAAGGAAATAAAATGTCAAATGTGCCTGAAAAAGGCTTGACCATTTTTGAGGATTGAGAGGTAGGCCTATGTTTGCAGGAAAATATTTAAATTAAGTNTGTTTTTGCACTTTGTTGTTAAAATACAAAAATGTTCATTGTTAGATAACACCAATAAATTTATCTTTCAATATTTGTTCGCAATTTCGAGGCTATAGACTCTTGTTTACATCTGGTAACAGGACGTACGTATAAAACATTTATTTAATAATAAAACCAGTATCAATATAATTTAATCTGTAGATGCTTAATATTTTATTCTTAGTTTATAGGACATATACTGGGATACCCAAATAACATAAATAAGTACTATCCGTAAGGAAATAGAATGTCAAATGTGCCTGAAAAAGGCTTGACCATTTTTGAGGAATGAGAGGTAGGCCTATGTTTGCAGGAAAATATTTAAATTAAGTATAATGACATGAGTCTAAAAGAAAAGTGGTTATTTGTGAATCGTGAGAGTAAAAGTTTTGGATAAAATATTTACCTACAAGTTTTAATTAATTACGTAATGCTGTACTAAAACAGTGTTTTGAAAAACCAACAACGTTCCAAACATCAACGAAGGCGGTGACAATTAGCATAATCAGGTTAAGACTATCAGTAATTTTTGGAAGAAACACACATTTCCGAAAACAATTTTGTCCCTATTTCAAAGTTTCTCTGTANTCTGAAAAACCAACAACGTTCCAAACATCAACGAAGGCGGTGACAATTAGCATAATCAGGTTAAGACTATCAGTAAATTTTGGAAGAAACACACATTTCCGAAAACAATTTTGTCCCTATTTCAAAGTTTCTCTGCAATCCATGGCAATTGGCTGACAATATGTTCACATGCGGACGCTAAGATGGCGAAACCAAAACATGTACAACTACACCTCACAGCCAACAGGNTAATCCATGGCAATTGGCTGACAATATGTTCACATGCGGACGCTAAGATGGCGAAACCAAAACATGTACAACTACATCTCACAGCCAACAGGAAACCGTTTTGATTGTTTACAAAGGAGTTGAAAAAAATTTACATTTTGGAAGTGTGATAATTTGAAAAATAAAGTGCGCTTGGGAATAATACTTTACCTGGTAGTATTATATACAGCAATTATGTAATGGCATTAATAAAGGAGTAACTGATTTTCCATGAAAAATCTGTATTGTTAATATTCCTAGTACATGCCAAATACTGGTATTCTTAAAACCGTTGTTTTAAAATGCATGTAGAGAAAAATATACACATGCTATAGTACAGTCTCTACTTGTAAACAAATTTAGTTCTGTTTCCTTCTTCAACAAGGCACTAGAGAATGTAGGTTTGAAACATATGCTGTGTTAATATTAAGCGTTTAATTTACATACAATCCNTGGTATTCTTAAAACCGTTGTTTTAAAATGCATGTAGAGAAAAATATACACATGCTATAGTACAGTCTCTACTTGTAAACAAATTTAGTTCTGTTTCCTTCTTCAACAAGGTACTAGAGAATGTAGGTTTGAAACATATGCTGTGTTAATATTAAGCGTTTAATTTATATACAGTGCAGTGTGATGTACCTAGGGTATACTAAGGAAACAGGACAAAATATGAAGTCAGAAACAAAATACAAATTAAAAGTATTAAAAGCTTTACTCACAATTACAATTTACAATTTTTTTTACATGTGTCACAAATTATGTTATACATATTTGTTTTACAAATTTTGAGATGCAATGGTAGAGAGACACATTGCACACTTTTACATATGCATGGTGAACATCGTTTCAAATAATTAGAGAGTTAACTTTCAACCAAGTGACTAAGTTAAATACCATAAAAAATGTCCTGTGAACAAGTTTAGTGTCTACAATAATGATACACATTTGATCAGTCAGTCAACAGTATAATGTTCTATACTGTAGGAGACATGTTACTTCATAACTGTTTCTACCAAAAAATGACATCACATTTTGGTTCTAAACGGAAAATGTGTCAACATAACATTTATAGAAATTTAATCAGTATTGAAAACAAAAGTGAGCTTTCAGCATTTAAAAATACAGTCACACTTACATTATAGTAAAACATAATTTTTTAAATCTAAAACCTCTTATAAGATGATAATGAACTGCACGAAAATCTTAAGTGCTGAAGCAAAGAAATTAATAGACGCATGCTACAGAGTCAGCATGCAAAACTAACATAATTAACAAATGTGTTTACAAACTTTCCACTTACAATGTAACAAATTATTCTTGCAGAATTGTGTTAAGACTTTATTTCCAATACCTTCTTTTATCACCTCGACTCTATTAAATTATTTTACTATTAACGTAATATTTCGAATTTTTTTAATTCTGAAGGCACACTTTTATTGACTACCACTACGGAACTACTGACTTCTGAATGTTTCAATTTTAGTTTATTGAGATAAATAGAATAATATAAAAAATATTCAATCAACATGTTAGTTTACAAAATTGTCAGAATATTAGTTGATGCCACATGCTACTGACGCATTCCAATTTTAAAATATTATCTTTGCTTTATTTTTGAAGAGTATTATGTAATCACAGGTTCACGATAACAAAAAAAGGAAACTTTCTTTATCATGCTTTTTAGTTTATTACAATACATCTGAAATAAATATGTTCACTGGACATTATCAACAATTAATCACAATGCATCACATTAACCAAAACCTAAATTTACTCTTTAAAAATTAACCGGGACTGCACTTACAAAACACATGTATTCTATGAGTGTAATAACATAATTTGTGATTTGTGCAGTTATCATAGTTGTAAAAATATTCCACATCAAATCTAGCGCTAGCGTGAGTACTGTACTTCAAACTGCATCACTGCCAAACTTGTAAGTGCTTCAAAACTTTAATTTTATATAGACTGTTAAATAACATTTCACATCTAGGCATAACATCCAAAAAAAATGGAATATATAAGGCCATTTTAGGAACCTTGTGGGTCTGATGTAAGGTCAGTAGTTACTTCACTTTTCATGAAATACATAGCATTTTAAATAACAAACTGTTTGCAACATGTCCATAGCATCATAACCATTACTTACTTACGTAATATTTATATACTAAATAGCTGTGTGTAGATGTATAAAAATGTAGGCTATATACAAAAAATTACTATTACCATTTGGTTCTGCAAAAGTATTTGCAAATGAGAACATGATTCACCATAGTAATTCATTATTGCTAACTGCTTTATGTATATTAAATAACTGATATTAAATGTCTATATGATATTGAGGTAGTTTATAATACCACTGGCCTATTAGACACAACACACAAGCACAACAGTTCGAAGTACCAACACTTTTCAAAATACTGAAAACTTCATTATAAACGTGAGCTTTAGTTTCGTTCATATGACACAAAACATCGAAAAGTGACAAAGTTAAAAGTTTTCTGTAGTTGTAATTTTCATCTTAAATATGAAGCAAGTCTATTACGAATGATTATTGTTTGTAAACTCAAGCAGCAAACTGTAAAGTGCTTGATTAATTAATAGAAATATTAGAGGTTGCATTTTGTAAATTTGGAACATCCGAAGACATGCAGAGGCATACTAGTAACCCCTTTTTTCCACCTGCACTACAGCGGGGTAATTATGCCATCTTCCACTAACACCTCAGCGACTTCATTTGCGGTTTTGTCAGTACCAGATGGCATGGATGGTTGAGAAATGGCGATGTATTATTTTAAGTGGCAAATTCAAGTTTTGTCTCAATGTGGATGACAAGTGTACTCAAGCATGGAGGAGCGATGGGCACGGCACAAACCCAAATCCATTGCCGAGGAACACACGACCAGGACTGGTGCTGTGGTGTGGGGAGCAATCTCCTACGATTCCCAGTTAAGTAACGAATGGACGTTTAACTGTGGGGAACAGCTGTATAGTTGAATCTATCACATAATGGTACAAGAGTTAGCTGACTGCATGATGAGCAAGTGAAAATGCAACTAAAACTAAACCAGGTCATTATTGCAACACCAAGAGTCTTCCACTGCTCCAGTAAATTATAATATTTGTCATTCCTTTTGCCATGTTGAAATTGTTTCACTCATTAATTAATATTCTCAACTATTTTGATTTCCAAGGCTATCTGAAAGGGATGCTCTGGTTTAACGCCCTAGTTTCTCTGAGCGTGACTCGGGGTGTGGCAAACCTTCCAGATCAGGGCCAGTGAGATGATTCAAGCGGTGATGGGCCTCAGAGCCACCAGTTTATGAGAGTCGGGAGTTTGAGCGATTGCGAGACCCTGAGTGATAGAGTGGCGACGGAAGTGACCCACGCAAGTAAAATCTGCGGACTGCGAGCATCGATGCAGTGAAGATGTGACTTGCAGGCGGGAATATTGAACTGGATGCATGAGTGTAAGACATGTCAAATGATGGCAACAGACAGACAGACTGAACATGTGTTAATAATGAGTGTGAATTAAGTGACTATAATCACTACAGTGACATCGAGAAGGACTTACATTAGGATTGAGATAGACATTAGTTATTGCGTTCACTGAGAATAATAAGAGTAATAGTGGAGATAGAAATTAAAATTAAATTTAATTATTTTAATTTGATTAAGACCTCCATCCCTTACAAACTCGAATATGCCCCTCTGGCATCTTCTAACAATATATAACTAAAAAATTTGTAGTGAAACAACAGACAGCTTCAAGTCATAATTTCTCACATAACTTTTCTCTGTATTATATTTTGGTGAACACAAATTATTCTTTGACTATGTCACACCTTGTCACACACAATTCAGGGATGCCCAAATGAATCAAACTGAGTGCCAAGTACTGTATGTGCGTATCTGTCAAGTTGAACGATGCATCCAGAAAAACAAATGCTGAATTCAACTGGAAAACAGCATAAAAATGAGAATGATAATCATTAACATTTTTTTTATCTGACCATAAATTACCATAAAATGAGAATGGTGATGATCAACACTGTAACGGGATGAATGCAATGCGACAACAAAACTTTGTATTATTGTGAACGCCAGTTTTACTGCCACATGATCAAAACTATAAAATTATTAAATGTAAATAGTTTCTTGACACTACATACGACAGCTTGTACGACAGCTATTAATGTTTACGTTATTTCTCTTATATTTCTGTTTATTGAACAATTCTTTCCAATGTCCACTGTCGCTCCACACATGAAAATACGACCATAATTACATATGCACACATTTAGGCATTGCTTTGCTTATTAATACAAATTATACCTGTGCAGAAAGAACTAAGACGCCAACAAGATGATGGGTTACATCCACAACACAAATAAATTTGAAATATTTTCTATTTTTAAATCTTGGATTTTTGTGATCCTGACATCACAGAAGGCTCAATGCTGATTTGCTGGAAAAGTACCTTATGATACAGTTGGATACATTTTAGCACATGATGTATGTATTTCTAGGTTTGGAATCTGTATAAGGCATTGATATCTATTATTTTTGATAAATTAGAGTTAGTTTAGATGTAATATGCCCTCGGTTGAAAGACATTAAATTGAGGGCATTAATTACTTTCTTTTTTCCCCTACAGAGAGGTTATCTCTGTCGCTGTGGTAAGTAAGAAGCGTCCAGATCACCAGGTTCTGGATAAGAACTCCAAATAAACCATGGATGTATGAGTGCCATTTTTAGATGTAAATTTAGGTTTGTTTCATTTGTAAGCTGCCCTGTCATTAGATTAGTCTCTTGGCATAAAAGTGAGGATGTTAAAAAGCGATAATCAAAACAAAATCCACAGAGTCTGCAACATTCAAAAACTTTGTGTAACTTGTAACGATATCATCACCATTTACTGCATTAAGACCGAGGGAATTGGTAAACTGTATTAAGTATTTTCCAGATTTTGCTATTCTCTGGGAGAGTTTTCTTCCACATCCACACATTTCTTAGTTCACCACTTTGCTAGATGCGGTACAGAGGAAGAAGCTAAATACTAATTGTTGCCAGATTGTATGATTTTTTTGTACCAAATGCAACTGTGCATAAGTTACACAAGAATACATGTCGCAGAAGAAAACAAGAACAAAGGGAAGCAAAACAAAAATATACCCTTGAAGTAAACCTGCACCCTCGTTTGACTTTTGTTATACCAAACATCAAAGTATGCCGTGTTTACAGAATACTGCTGTATACAATATTTTACTAACAAAAAAAAAATTATAAAATTATTTTATAGAATCTTAGTACTTAGTCTGAAACAATTACAATTTTACATCAGTCAAATTAAAGTTGTAATACTGAAAAAATATAAAATTTTACAAAGAGAAATACAGTGCATACCTATGTCATGAAACCAGAGCTGTGTGGGAGCACATGGCAGCAATTTAATTGCTAGATGGAATGTTAGGTGTTGAAAACACTGTTGTGCTTGTGCGGAGTAAGCTATGTAGTTACAACTGAGTAACGCTGAGATCCCAATGGATGGCAATCCATTGACTTGAATGAACAGTTAAGTTACCTGAGTCATTTCAGAAAACATTACAAGTATTAAATGTGTAGGACAATGGTTAACATAAAATAAACATACACAACTAAATAAATATGTTATATATAAAATCAGTCTTACAAATAAAAAAATGGAATTACTATCAAGAACAAATAAGATTGGAAATGTTTTACTAATTCTCAGTCGAGTTGAAGATGGAGTTCTGATGGCCTGCAAGTAATTGATACATTAAAAAAACTATACATATTCATTGAAACCGCAAAAGAAAAAAACTAACAAAATACATAACATTCACTGTAAAAATTTTATATTTTTAACATTTTACAAAACAAAAAGCTCTAAACCAGAGGACAGAACTTGCTTTTATTTTTATTTTTTTTTATTATTAGCAACAACTGGAACACATAGTACATATTTTATTTACACGTGGAACATGTTTACCATGTTTCAAAAATATTATATGTCAAGTTGATATACTGCGCTTCAAAAAATAGGTACAGAATGATCAACATCTTCTTCTGTGCATAGACTAAAGATGAGGTAGACCGATTCTTCATCATCTGCGCACGTACCCAACACTGACCTACCCCAAACCAACACAACTGACCAAGTCACATGGTCAGCAGTGATGGACGTGATTTTTTTATATTTTCTTAATTTTCAAAAGACAAACACTTTTATGTGTATTAAATACTTTAACAAACTTGAATTTAATCAAAATGCATTACAAATTGGTTAGATGAAGTATACAAACATCTCAAAAGCACATGTTTACATACGCAATGTTCTAACCTCAAATCTTATCCAAGTCTTTTATGACGGTCGTGTTGGCAGAAAAGCAGTTCAATGTTGGGACACGGAAACTGGTTCTGCTAAGGTTACTTTTACTGATGGTTGGGAAGTTCAATGTTAAAATTTTGGCAACCAAAAATTTTCGCCACTAGGCAAGCGCTAGTGTTGGCGATGTACCAACCAGATTTTCTCTATTTTCTATGTTAAAAATCAGAATAATTGTAATAATCATAAATTAAATATAAAATAACTTCATAACTAAGTGAAATCTTTCTCTTTTATTATTCACATAGCTTAAGATTTTAATTAAAAGTTACCTTTTGGAATACTGCACACCTAGCAGTACAAATTTTCCCTATGCCAAGCTCTCTCCCATAAGAAATCATGTTTCGTTTCTAGCCTGAGTAGAATAAACCTTAGTTCTGCACAAACAGCGGAATCACTCTTCCCCATATTCACTCTACAGTTCTGTAGGGAAAAGCAACAGATTATAAAAATCACTCATACCATAAAGTTATGTTTTCACTACAGGTTCGACAATTTAGCTACTATTACATTTTGAGATGAGTAATCTGCATTGCACTGTTTATTTCACCTACGCAGGCTTTGCTTCGAATAGCTGTCTTTTGGCTGGATGTGTTTTGATGATTAATTTTGGGTTCAATGTGCCAAGTACAATGGGGCAGCAACATGAGGAAAATCGCAGCATTACAATAACTTGAATCATGTATTTTATTTACTTATTAATTTATTTATTTTATCAGCTTCCAGTTTTGCACGACAAATGTACTAGAAGATGTCAAAGAGGATACAAAATACATAAAGATAGAAACAAATACAAGAAATAAGATGCGAGTATCATAATTAAATACAAAAGATAAATAAAAAGTTACATACACGTGGAATAAAGAGCATAAACATAGAATAAAAACAAAGAAATGTAACCAAAAGCAAAAAAAACTAGACAAAATTGAACTAACCTGAAAAATATTCATTTACACTATGAATGACTTTCTCGATAAGGTATTGGTACAAGTGTTTTTTTTAAAGACGAAGAGATTTTTTTGATTTAAGAGTTAGGTGCAGGTTTTTGGGGAGCTTGTTAGTAGGTTTTGCAGCTGAGAAAAAAGGACTCTTTTCATACATAACTAGTAGTTCTGTGAGGTTTAGTAAATATGTCAGATTTATGGCTTGTATAGTGAGAGTGGGTGTTTTCATTTAAAAGGAAATTCGTATTTCTTGAACCAAAAATGATATACAAACCAGGTAGTGTGAGAAGTATAATTTTCTTTTGTGGTATAAAAATGTTTTTCCAGCGATCACGCACACCCACAATATAATCCCGTACTTTAGAATATAATTGATGTTAGCAAAATACATGGTACATATAAAGAATAGACTTTTTTGAATGAAACACAGTAGACCCACAAAAATTGTATTATAAGGGTTTTGCATGGCAATATGGTTTTTCCAATTTAAATTATGTTCTATTATTAGAGCAAGTAGGCCTAGTTCAGAATTTTTCAAACTCGGTACAACAACACTGTTTACTTGTATAGGAAACCAGAGGAAGCTGCGACAGCTGCCACTTCCTCTGCATTATGAAAATTATACTATATCTTATAAAACAACTGAAGGTACGCTTTTATGGCAGTGCGATATTGCCCACAAAGTCTATCATGGTACTGCCAGTTGATGTGTGGCACTTTTTCGGACAAATCAAAGTAAGTGGATCAGCATCGCGGTTAGATGAGACATGAAACACTGTGTCACATTTCTGTGACTAACTCCTTAACTGAGGATTATGGCACCATTTTTTTTAAGGGATGATTTTATTTTTTTAAACTTAACAAAGTGAATTATTGTACTAGAAAGTCTCATCTTTACGTTAATTTATAAACTGAATACTTCTCAATATTAGTGGATTGACCACTCCACCAATCTGATATGAGAACAGGTACATGTGATTTGAATAGTAAGTTGATCACATTTAAGCATAGACCCACTGTTTTACATACTGTAATTATAAACATTTATTTTTCACACTAGAAAAAATAATAGTATGAATACATGGGAAGTCCTACTGAGGTGTTATAATTAAAACAATAAAGTTCTGTAAATACAGTAGATTTAAAAACAGCAAAACTGAATTCATGTAAATTATCACACGCAAAAAAAAAAAAAAAAAAAANAAAAAAAAAAAAAAAAACACAAATCTGCTCTATTTATGAGTAATCCTATCTCAGGTAATTTTAACACCTCTATTGCATGTTTTTTGGTAATTATGTATATGTATTCAATATTTTCACTAACCATACATACACATACACTCTTTAGCATGTGAAACTATACAAGAGAAAGAGAAAGTTCATGTGTACTTCCAAGATATACAAGTTTTCAAGTAATGAATCACATTTAACTGTTATGAAATTCATAACTGCTTTTTAGTACCCTTCAAACAAAATAAAACATTTTTTTCCATGCAAATTCTGTCCTCAGAACTTTTCTAAAAACATTATGATTACAATCAAGAAAATGAAGTAGGCTGTCATCAGAATTCCTTTAAACTTACAACATACACATCTTTCTCTCAATGAAAATATTGTGTTAAAAGTATTTAATACACAGGGAGAAACCATAATTAAATAGATGCAGAGTACATGGTTAGTAAATATTTACACATTACTATGCACTGGAAATGTTAAACTAAATAAGACACACATTCATAATGACAAGAAGCTACATGTTTGAAAACTGGATTAAATGCATTCTTGAAAAATCGCTTTATGCATGCTTAAATGAAACATAAAGAGGAATCGAAGATGTTCCAAACTTGGAAAGTCTGCATAATGCAACATCATAGAGTGCTATAATGGCCTAAAAACCACACCGTTCAAGTACACAAAAGAAAGTTCAAAATGTTCCACTGATGATCAAAATGACATACATTTTTAATATCCTGTCAGGATGCCTGNAAGACACACATTCATAATGACAAGAAGCTACATGTTTGAAAACTGGATTAAATGCATTCTTGAAAAATCGCTTTACGCATGCTTGAATGAAACATAAAGAGGAATCGAAGATGTTCCAAACTTGGAAAGTCTGCATAATGCAACATCATAAAGTGCTACAATGGCCTAAAAACCACACCGTTCAAATACACAAAAGAAAGTTCAAAATGTTCCACTGATGATCAAAATGACATACATTTTTAATATCCTGTCAGGATGCCTGNTACACAAAAGAAAGTTCAAAATGTTCCACTGATGATCAAAATGACATACATTTTTAATATCCTGTCAGGATGCCTGAGGAACAATTTGTTGCTCGGTTGACAGTGTCTAATAATTTCAAAACCGATTTTTCAAAAAACAGTCTAATAGCTATTCTTAGTAGAAATCACAAGAATTAAATTCGACCCAAACAGCCTAGTTTCTTCAGAAGCTAAATACAAGAGTTTATATATGGAACTGTACCAAAAAAAAGAACCACAATTATCTTTTTCTTGCTTTCAAAAATATGGCAAGTTTAATAACTTTACAACTCTATAGCTACAAAAACTACAGTAGTTACAATATTGCTGCTCAACTCAATGGCACAGCTTAAACACGAGAACTTTACTCCAAATAAAATCTTTAGTGTTATCATGACACAGTCTCTAAGAAATGGGATGCCCATAGAATTTCCCATGAAAAATGAATTGTTACCCAAGTCTTTTTCAAGGCACATTATGAATTTATTTAACAAATAATAACTAAACTCTCACAAACTTCAACACCAAAATTCAGAAAATGTTGAGCTGTCTTTTCAAATGTTCATACACACGTAAAAAGGTTTTTTTTTCTTTCAAACTGGATGAACAATTTTACCTTTAAGCGAAACAATGAAATATATATGTAGTTGCAAAATGAACTGAATAATGTTGATTACACCCTGATACAGAAATGTTAAACAAAAAATTGGTGCTTTCTTTTTGCCATCACACTTAGGTCCATGCTGCAAATCTCATACTTAGCGACCACTAAAAAACTATGCAGCTTAGATCCTGAAGACAATAAGCTGCTTATGAGAGTGCGACATAAGCAAAGAACTACCCTGAAACAGAATATAGCTCCAAGTCCTTTCACTTCAAGTAAGTGATGTTAGTTTTTATCAGTTTCACGTGGTTCTAGTAATATGCCATTAGGTATGGCCACTTTTCTATTCTATGGTGTAACAGCATGATTTTGGGAAGGCCAACTGACATTAGTCATCATTGTTTAATGTAATAACTAAAGGGTTACATTTAAAAAATTGTATCGCAGATTGTGTAACAATGATCTGCAGATTACAGTGATTTGTCCATAGCTCATAAAGTTACTGTAAAATCTCAGTTATAATTAGTGAAGGTGTGTCCATTTGTTCACATATTGTCGTAATTAAAAATGTTGTTCTTCAATGAAATATAAGAAGCAAACATGTAAAAAAAAAAACCATAGGAGTTGTGTGCCGTTTGATAAAAAAAATAACAAAAATATACCTATCAGCTTACACTAAAAATCTAGATGTTAACAGTAAATTACTTTGTTTATCAAATTAATAATTCACCAACAGCTCCAATCCATTATCTGGAGCAAATAAAATTGCCTTAAAAGTCTTCAGAATAGTTTATGTAAAAAGTTTGAGGAAAAATTTTGAATTTATTGATTTGTTTCGTTGAATTATTATTAGCTCTCAAGTCATTTACGAAGAATTTAACTGAAATTAGAAAAATGAGCACACTGTTAAAAATTCAGAGATTTGTATCTGGATGCAAGTGCAGTCATATGAGAAAACCTTACTGATAATAGTCTAGCTAGTCACTCCCATCATGTTTGCCTGTGTTTGACGTAAATAAACAAAAAATATGGGAACTGAGGGTCTTACAAATGCAATATGCATAAGAATAAAGTGTCAAAAAGATGTATTGAATAAGAGTTTACCACATGATGAAAAGCCTTCACCTGTATCAACCGCAATTGCATTCTTTGGAATTAGTGTGTGTGTGAGTTATTTGTAGTCGCCAGAGGTGAGGAATTGTTATGTCTCGCATCACACTAATAATTCCGTTGAAACTCGATGGGGATGCTGAATTTCAATGTGTTAAACAGTATTAGGCATGCGTATAGGAAAGGCTACAGAAGAAGCCATGGGCAGATCTTGACCAATCACTAGCTCTGCCCTGTTGCGACAGAGGCACCGTAAAATACCTGAATGAACAAAAAAAAGACACAGGGTCTCAGGAGGTTACGTTAATACAAACTGTGAGAAGCACATCTCCATTCTAAGAAATGACAACAATCTGCAGTGAATATTACAAATATACTGCAACAATAAGTAATTTGTATTCCCCATACATCATGAAAGATTTCAAGATCACTTGAGTAGGTATGTGACAAAGTTGGCACCTAATGTAGCTTGCTTTTTAAGTGTTTACCACCACCACAAAAGAGTCCGACACGCTCACCCAAATGTAGATACTGCAAGATGTACCATGCTAACTGCAATGGCAGTTTCCAGGTTACAATTTGTGTTAAACAACTGCGGTACAGAATTTAAATTCTGCAATTAACCTAGACATGTAGTTGTTTGCAAAAGTTTAGCATAAACTTTTTTAAAAGAAAAGAAATTAAATGGCAATAGACAGCTTCAACATTTTCAGATTTCATAGCTTCCATGCAAATCCAAGCATTTAAAAAAAGGTTTTGATTGTAGTTTAATATTAGCTGATATTTTTTCTTCACCTTAGAAAAATCACAGATTCTATATATTCATTACCTATTTAATTGTTTTACTATGTCCTTGGGACTTGAATAACATAGGGGGTACAGACATATACAATCACCAGTCATTCTCCAGCACACCTGTTTAGTGAAATGTTGCAGTCGGGATGCTGTCAGACACCATGATTGTAGCGAATGCTACATTATTTAACTTTTAAGAAAAGCACACCACTTATAATGAACAACAAAAGTGATATTTCAAGCTCACTGTTGTCTCATTTCATAATCAGAAATGCACTGCAAGTTACGATCAAGTGAACAACCTTCAAAGAGCACGACAAACCGTTGATAGCGCACACACTACTTTTGCTTTAGGAAACACTGGTCGTATATCGCATCAGGGCGTAGAAGCACATCGCTTTTTTGGCTATTTCACAATTTGAAGAGGTTGCACGGACTGACAAATAAGCAGCGCCAACTGTTTTAAGTCATTGATTTTAAAGATTTTTGAGTACTAGGCTATTTGATTTTTTGTGAGGTTGGTACACCACAAAGAATTTACAGACACCATAACACCATTCACAGTTTGTAATGTCGCACTTCACATTCCCGCATGTGACAATTATGTCTCACATGTTCTGCCAAAGGACTCCTGCGTGCCAGTAAATAAGATCGTTCTCTTTACTACCACAACGCAGCTCGTAAAATATGGCATGTCCTGTACGAAAAACATTAATACGTAGCTATTTTGATTGTTCACCTAGATCTGTACAACATACACATGACCTCATCACCAACATTACATTACCTTTTAAAGAAAAAAAAATCAAATGTGTTTATTTTTTACAGTATGTTTGTGTACTAACATTGTTATTTTTCAATAATTTTCGTGCTATAGTGTGCTTTCCTACATCCACTTTTGTGTTGTCGTGTTATAACAAAGACAACTGAAATAAGTTCTGTGCATTCACGCCATAAAAAATTAAATCACAAAAAATTTGTTGCACATACCTGAGTTATTAAATTAATTTTATTTGGCTGGAGAGTCATTTGTTTGTTGCTTAACTAATAAGCATTTTTATTTATATTGAAACAGAAAATGTGGTCCTGAAATGTTACATTAAAAATGAACATTATATTTAACAGTTATGAAAATAAAACCAAATNAAACAGAAAATGTGGTCCTGAAATGTTACATTAAAAATGAACATTATATTTAACAGTTATGAAAATAAAACCAAATCATGCAACATACCATAAATCTTATTTTTAGCTCACAATCAAACAAAACTATTAAAATACAGCAATTAATGTGNAAATCATGCAACATACCATAAATCTTATTTTTAGCTCACAATCAAACAAAACTATTAAAATACAGCAATTAATGTGTCAATACTGAAAAAAATACCTATCACTCAAGAAATACTCATGAAGATAACATTATAAGCACAGTGTTAATTTGCAATGTTCTTAAGAATTAGGTTGTGTTTCATTAGTCTCTTCATGAAATGATTGTATGCTGCAGCAATTTAATTTGAATTGTCTTGGTTTACATTGCNTTGTGTTTCATTAGTCTCTTCATGAAATGATTGTATGCTGCAGCAATTTAATTTGAATTGTCTTGGTTTACATTGCCACAAACATTGCTAACAACAAAAACATGGCTCAATGTTAGCTCTAGGCTTTAGATAATTTGATATGTCGTTAACAACTTTTAAAAGTGATGACCAAAATAATATTTGAAGCACTGTCATCCAGAATTATAATAACGTATACTCAAGTTTCAATAATTTTGTGTAACAAAAATCACAATTGTGAATTCAAGTTAAAAAAATAATAATAATAACTGGATTTTGAAGTTCTTATATTCATTCATCCAAAATTTCCTTTAAACTTATATATATTTAATTAATAATCTGTATTTATTTAAATAGCTATATAATGCATAGTTACAAAATAAAAGTAAGCATGTATAATATAATGATGGTAAATTTTAAACTTAATTATATTACTTCACAAATACTGCCAGTAATATTTTACAGGTTATGCACAAACACAGCACTCAAGTTGGGTTCCCATGATGCCTAGGGAATTAAATGTAGCTCTGTGAAGCGCTGCTTGTGGTTAAGGCATCTGTGAAAAACATTTCAACATTTATCCTCATTCTAAGAAAGCAACTTAAAAACTAGACAGCTATGTAGTGATCAGTCTTCATTTCATGTGCTTTTCTTATAAATACATACATAGATATTTATATATAGAACATAATATTCTCAGAAACAAAAACTTACTATTAACTGGTTAAATAACTAGAATTTGTACATAACAAACATTATATATGAGTTCATCTATGTTAATATACTTATAATGATTGTAATAATATTTTTTTTTCCCAAAAGAAAGCAGATGTAACAAAATAAAACCACCTTGATGAGAATTATTTTTGTGTGGCACAGTTTGTATTTGATTTCTGTTAATATACATGGACGAAATATCCAAACACTCCTGTGGTACCTAATTTAAAATTATGTTATTGTTCAAATGATGATACAGCAACAATGAAATATTTTCATTGACTAGAAATTAGTTAATCCTGGGAACAAAATCATAGACGTTCATGTTGCAGTAACAGGGTACGTAATGTTGCAACTTCAGATGAGCAGACTAACACAAGGAAACTTGATACCAGTTTTCCTATTAGTAAAAACTGTTTTAGCTTGATCATATGTAATAAGTTAAAATAATTATTGTTTCTACCAAATTTTCACAGAGTATTACATTTAGGCGTGGAACAC
Source organism: Clitarchus hookeri (assembly GCA_002778355.1). Taxonomy (NCBI): domain Eukaryota; kingdom Metazoa; phylum Arthropoda; class Insecta; order Phasmatodea; family Phasmatidae; genus Clitarchus; species Clitarchus hookeri. Next base: position 184,537 of record NQII01004230.1, read on the forward strand.
GTATAAACTGTCGGCGAGCAAGAAATGTCTCGTAATATAAAAATACTTTAACATTGGGTGGCANAAATAGCTATATAATGCATAGTTACAAAATAAAAGTAAGCATGTATAATATAATGATGGTAAATTTTAAACTTAATTATATTACTTCACAAATACTGCCAGTAATATTTTACAGGTTATGCACAAACACAGCACTCAAGTTGGGTTCCCATGATGCCTAGGGAATTAAATGTAGCTCTGTGAAGCGCTGCTTGTGGTTAAGGCATCTGTGAAAAACATTTCAACATTTATCCTCATTCTAAGAAAGCAACTTAAAAACTAGACAGCTATGTAGTGATCAGTCTTCATTTCATGTGCTTTTCTTATAAATACATACATAGATATTTATATATAGAACATAATATTCTCAGAAACAAAAACTTACTATTAACTGGTTAAATAACTAGAATTTGTACATAACAAACATTATATATGAGTTCATCTATGTTAATATACTTATAATGATTGTAATAATATTTTTTTTTNTTTGTACATAACAAACATTATATATGAGTTCATCTATGTTAATATACTTATAATGATTGTAATAATATTTTTTTTCCCAAAAGAAAGCAGATGTAACAAAATAAAACCACCTTGATGAGAATTATTTTTGTGTGGCACAGTTTGTATTTGATTTCTGTTAATATACATGGACGAAATATCCAAACACTCCTGTGGTACCTAATTTAAAATTATGTTATTGTTCAAATGATGATACAGCAACAATGAAATATTTTCATTGACTAGAAATTAGTTAATCCTGGGAACAAAATCATAGACGTTCATGTTGCAGTAACAGGGAACATAATGTTGCAACTTCAGATGAGCAGACTAACACAAGGAAACTTGATACCAGTTTTCCTATTAGTAAAAACTGTTTTAGCTTGATCATATGTAATAAGTTAAAATAATTATTGTTTCTACCAAGTTTTCACAGAGTATTACATTCAGGCGTGGAACACGTATAAACTGTCGGCGAGCAAGAAATGTCTCGTAATATAAAAATACTTTAACATTGGGTGGCACGAATATTCCCAGGATTAACTCAACACAGGACAAGCATAATTCAGTCTGTTCTCTGTTCACATAGGATATGATGTGTTATCATGCAGCAAACTCGTGTATCCCAACAAATTAAACTGCACGTTCAGTCTAGGAAAATCACAGCAATGGAACAAATAATCAAACAAAACATGAGTGCCAGCTATCGCTGTAGCCAACTCTTGCAAGATGAGCAACTCACCAACCAAAGTACTAGTTACCAACATTTCAACTAAATGAGCATCCACTGAAAACATCAGAAAACAAAAACCAAATCAATTTTTTTTTCACCCAACCAGCTAACCTGCAATATTTTTTTTTTTTTTTACTTGCTAGTACTTTGAGGTGTACCAATCATGTATGGCCTATTTTCCAGTGAGAGAATTTTATACATTCTGAATATTCTTACAAGTGCTGACAATATCAACTGTGAAAACATGTGAATAATTCTGTGCATGTACCAAAAAATGTGTTAATAAGTTAATATACTGCATTATTTTTTAGCAAAAAACATTTTTTTTCAGCATGTTTTAATAAGCCACACACTTGCAATGAAAACCACCCTTAAACAACAGTTAGTGACCCACGTTGACACAAACTACACCCTCTCATTCATTTCTGCCTTCAAGATTATTTTAACACTGTATTAATAACACTACTAGTCATGTCTTAACAAATATGCTTCTAACTCTCTGAGAGAAACATATATTTTCATCCCAAAACCATATAATTATTCATAAGAACACGAAAACAATCAAAAACCAAAACTCCAATAAAATCACATGTAAATAAAATTTTAACTGGTCTTTGACACTGTACAACTTATAGTAGTTAGTCCAAGACTAACTTAACATTCATTTAAAAAACGAGAAAATAGTGGTTTTTTGAAGTTCTATTCAGAACATCTATATCTTATTCCAAAACACACCCTTATTTATTACATTCAAAATCAATACCACTAAAACCAACTGGCCAACAATGTCCGCTGTTATCTTCATATAACTTTTAAACCTTTTCACACTCAACAACAATGCCCATTCCTACTGCTTCCTCTCTTTTCCTCATAAAATAAGAACAATTTATAACTAAAAGAGAAACAAATTGCATATATTTGTCTATTTACAAGTCATAAAGATCTTTTATCTAACATACATACACACTAATCTTCCAAGTTTTTCCCTTCAAACTTGTGAGAAATAGTTTGCAAGTTTATCATCTTAACTTCAAGAGTCCAAGTTAACTATGACAAACCTTTCTCAAATTGCATCAACCCTAAAAAACACTTCAATCAAAAACTCAATGTTTTTGATTTCCTCCAACAGTTCTCCAGAACAAATACACATTACAATACTAGATAAAGATATTCAGTCTCATGGTTAACTCCGACAGCAATCGACAGACGGCTGCAGAGGTTTTGGCCAGTCAAACAATTTGAACAAGCAACCACGCATATTTCTTAATAAAAGAATATTTATATTAATTAATGTTTGTGAGATTATGAGCATACATACTTGAAATGAAACAAACTGTTAAGACGATATTGAATTGAGATAACTTATACTTCACAGAAACAATCAAATAGAACANCTTGAAATGAAACAAACTGTTAAGACGATATTGAATTGAGATAACTTATACTTCACAGAAACAATCAAATAGAACTACCTGAAGAGTTATTGTCTTGTTTCATTTCTATCAGTCAAACGGAAATTCACTGGAAAATAAATGTTTGCGCTGATAACCTAATTAAGTCTTATGCCTCCATATAAGTAATCAAATTTTATCATATTTCTGTTGCACACATATAAATACTACTTACTTCTGTTGTGTGTGTAAAACCTCATAACAAAATACCACACCTCACTAGCAGCAATGAAGCATGTTAAAGTAGCAACTATTAACTACAGAAAAAGTGAGTATATTAGTCAGTTAACATATCAATCATGAAAGTTAAAAGGTACCTACCATTAGAAAATTTTACTCAAAGATGTGATTTGGGAAGGTCATAAGTAGAGACACCTTATTTCCACGAAAAGAGTTTCGCACAAGCTAGATTTCAATACTCTAATGGCTTTCAGAGTTTGCCTTTGCTTATTGGCCATGTGTTTTAGATGCAAATCTGCATCAGGTTACTCCGATAATGAGCATATGTTATTCGCAGGCAGACACCTACGATGCGATGATGTGATGCATCACAACTAATTAATCATCCAATCACAAAAGTGTATCTGAGTGAAAGTATTTAAAAATACAACTAGGTGAGAATTTTTTTTTTTTTTTTGCAAAAATCAGGTGTCCCACTTAAAAGTAACACAACTCAACTTTATGAACATGTATATAATACACNTTTTTTTTTGCAAAAATCAGGTGTCCCACTTAAAAGTAACACAACTCAACTTTATGAACATGTATATAATACACCCCAGAAGCACAAAAGAAACCCCCTTACTTCATATGACTTGGACAAGCATGGGAATAATTTTCTCCATGATCACAGCTTTATTTTGGACATTACTTTACAATGATACAGCCACTGCTCAATCTCACTGCNAATAATTTTCTCCATGATCACAGCTTTATTTTGGACATTACTTTACAATGATACAGCCACTGCTCAATCTCACTGCTGCAATTCACATCACAACCAGAGTCGAATTCCTGCCTGCTAGACTCAACTTGCTAAGTCATGTTTAACAAGCTGGCAGCTGTGATGATAACCATCATGCAAGTCTTTTAAAAGTTACCAGCGATAAAGATGCTTAAAAAACTCGATTTAAAATTTATTAAAATTTAGAAAATGTTAAAAGTCGAGATTACATGAATTTAGGTATTACATAGACACCAAAGAGATGCTGCCATGCCCTGAAAAATAATGTATGGATACAATATGAAGCCTATTCCACATAAAAAATATTTTGTATTCACATTGAAGGGACTTAACAAAACGGAAGTAAACCCCCAATTTTCTGACGGCAGCTTTCGCAACAGTAGCAATTTTATAACATTCTCTATAACCATTTTTAAAAAATTACAAAAATTTAATAAAAAATAAAAATTTGTACGCAAAAATTAAAGAAATTGCAATCAAAACTCATTAAAAAATTTGTTATTAGCACACAGCAATAAATTATTGCGGTTGTATTTCTAATATTAATTGGTAGGCTACAATCTGTAAAACAAAACAAGGTTGGTGGAAATCTGTTAACCTTTGTCCAAACATTCCCCGATATGCACGCCTGGTAAGTTGGGCCGTGCGCACAACTTGTGACCGTCCTAAAGAGAAGCTTTTTCTCAAGCACTCGTCTCTCTGCGGTCACACGCCCTTATCAGTTCCGAGCTAGACGCTACGCACGTAGCAACGGTGTTAGCCACCCCTGATTTCGTGAGTAAGGATTTTACGAGATTTGTGGTTTTACGAGGTGGTTCCAAGGACCCCGCCAGAAAAATCCAAAAATTAAAATGTGCGCACAGATAGATTAGAGGAGAATACAGCTGAAGAAGCCCACACCTTCCGTCCACAGGCTCCTTCATCCTCACCTAANGCACAGATAGATTAGAGGAGAATACAGCTGAAGAAGCCCACACCTTCCGTCCACAGGCTCCTTCATCCTCACCTAATTGGTCATGAGAGAGAGGGCACCAGAGTGCAATGCTGGTTGCTAGACAACCACCTTCCACTCGAGGTCACCTCAGAACAGCAGAATCCTATACATCCACGCGAGATTGCATCACACTTTATGGACGCGGTGCATCGGAGATGTGCATCGTAAACAAACTGTTTTATTTGGCACACGCTTACTTTTTGAGGTGCTTAATAATATGTAATCTAAACGCTTGCATTTTTATGAAACGGCTGCGAATAAATACTGTTATTAAGATTTGTTTCATTACAACTCTGAATATATAATAATTCCCTAAATATTCCACTTGTTTTGGTACTCACCATGNGCACAGATAGATTAGAGGAGAATACAGCTGAAGAAGCCCACACCTTCCGTCCACAGGCTCCTTCATCCTCACCTAGTTGGTCATGAGAGAGAGGGCACCAGAGTGCAATGCTGGTTGCTAGACAACCACCTTCCACTCGAGGTCACCTCAGAACAGCAGAATCCTATACATCCACGCGAGATTGCATCACACTTTATGGACGCGGTGCATCGGAGATGTGCATCGTAAACGAACTGTTTTATTTGGCACACGCTTACTTTTTGAGGTGCTTAATAATATGTAATCTAAACGCTTGCATTTTTATGAAACGGCTGCGAATAAATACTGTCATTAAGATTTGTTTCATTACAACTCTGAATATATAATAATTCCCTAAATATTCCACTTGTTTTGGTACTCACCATGAGTTACACTTACGTATTATTTCGTGGCTAAGGAGTATCGTACATTACCTTCCCGGATATCAGTTTAAATAAATTAATATTTCTGTAGCAAATCTGCCTATTTTTCTGGGGAAAAAACCACTGAAAATGGACTTTATGCTCTGTAATACTTATAAGCTGTGCAATATTTTAACATTTTTTGAGTGACAAGAGGAGGTAAAGTACACAAGTCTGGGGTGTCATTTTGTTTGGAAGATGTCTGATAATTGTATTAAATTAATACTTCATTTATTAAATAAATGTTTCATTTTTAAAAAAATTTTTGGTTATACACTAGAGACAATCAAGCATGAACTTGACATGAAAAATGTGCTTTAAATATAAATGTTTTAAACTTTAATGGGTCAAAATTAATTTTTTTCCATTTTGCGGCAGTAACGACTTTGTGGCAGTATTCTCGGGAAGAACAGACAGAAAGAAAATTGAGGGTAATACTGTATTTACCATTTCATAGTAAACACTTACTGTTCAAACCAAAGCTCTTACTGTACAGAAAGTATAATAACTACCCTTTCATTAACAAGGAATTTTGGTTGTTTTGATACTGATGTATGTAAACCAATAAGAGTTCAATTTTAAAATTTTCCCAGCATATATAAATCTTTTAAATATTCCGTTTCTTTTTTCCTTTCGTTCTGCCATGATACATTACTGTGACAACATGCATATTGTGATTGTGTGAATCTCCGCATACACCAATTATGGATTTGATAATTTTATGTTCCAACGCCCATCTGACTACTACTAACTTATAGCTTGGATTCCCATTTTGAAACCCTACGTGCATTTTTTTCATATTTTATCCTGCATTGTGTTTTTTTGACATGCGCAGATTTCTTTCTCTGACAATTTTTTTCATTCTTCAGCCATTCCCATCCAAAATACTGTATCAACAAAGATACTATTCCCAAATAAATCGCCACTGTAAATTTATGCTGCATCATCACCACCGATATACTTGTAGTAAGCACTCCATTTTTATATCTTACTCATGTTGCAGCAAACTTTTTATTCCCATTATTATCTAGCAAGGCACCATAGTTATATCACGCACCCGCAAAGTTAAAAAAAAAAAAAGCATCAAGGGAAGAGCAAACATGAGTAGTGAATACTGAAATTCTTAGTGAATGCACTGGTGTAGACCTACACTAGTTGATGAATTTACAAACGCAGTATGGAATATTATGCAAATTAAATACAAAAAAACCAAGGCACAGACTTGGGTGTAAAACATTATGAATTACTTAACTTCACGATTTAGCAATGGTTATCCACATAAGATAACACTGAATCATTTAAAAAACAACAAATTAATTTTATTTTGAACATATGTTCAAACACTAACCATTCCTAAGCTCTTCAGTGGCATTTGCATCTGCACACCAATTCTACAGTTTCCATCGCAGTTTGTAATCCTTGAACTTTGAATGCATCATTGTCTATTTTGGAATGCCTGGAAATTATGGAGAAAGGGTGTATTTAATTAATTAATTATTTGAATGAAAACATTAAAAATTTTATTGGTTGTTGTTTGGGTGCACCAGATCCATCCAATTCTTCCGGCCGGTTGAATTGGTGGATTAATCTATTTTACTGGACTCAACTGAAGCCGTGGTTTCAGAACGTCTGGTGTACCTTGGTGAATACTCTCGTGAATTTCCGAATACGAAGTAGTTCACATTCCAGGCAACAATAATAGTTTCTTGTGACGACAAAGCTCTGCACATCGAGAGCAAATGGCTTTAAAAATTGATCTAATAGTTTAGTTTATAAAAGACTGGGTATCATTTTCATATTGGGAAAAAAAAATTTAGATCTGGATGTTTTTCAAGGCCATGTTCAAATTCACCAGCATGGGACCTCCTGGATGTAATGTCATAATGTTGCCGTTAGGATTCGCGCTTAGAGCACCATTGCACCCTGGGACGTCCCCGTCAGCCAACGGCATGAATTGCTCCCTTCTCAAGCCCTAGATTGTTTCCCGATGCACAATTTTTTTTAATATTTCATTTGTTAGTGTTTACAACTTGGCACGTCATGGAAAAGTCTAATGCCGCGAAGACAAATGAAACTTGCGTAGAGTAAAATTCAACAGAATAAAACTCGAGGTGGAAACGAACACAGGGGCCCGAATTCACACACAAATATTTCTCGTGAGGGAAACAAAGGCTCATGACATGGGAAGGAATCAAGGACAAGTGGTGAAGGTCGCATTGCGCTGAATTTGAACACAGCAAAAGAATTTTTTTTTCTTTCCGGAGTCTGTTTTAAAAAATAAAAACAGAAATTAACATTTCCAAATTCCTCGATAAGTCTACTCGGTAGAAATATCTAGCGCTGTAAATGTTATTTTGAAGCACCTAAAACAGCTATCGAAAAAGAAATCTGGAAAACTACATTATTTTCAGACAGCTGCATCTGAAAAAAATGTTATCTTAATATATACGCACAAAAGTCGTGTATGTAATGACACTGAGATTTGCATTATAATTTACACCAATTAAGTAACAGGGTTGATGCATGGAAGTCCCACAGCTTCATGCTGCATGACAAAAAGATTGCAAGTCACTTTAAAGGCTCACATACTGTGGACTGTTCGACATACATGGATGTACTGTCGCTGATGCAGTCTTGCTTTACTGACTCTAAGGTGAAGAATATTAGCATATTGTAGAGCTGTGTTTAACTTAAAGTTTTAAGATGCTATGCAAGTCTAGTCCTAAATAGTTTAGGATTAATGGTTTACATAAAATTTTATATGCATATCGTTATAAAATTATCATGGTTTTATGGTTACATTAAGAATTAGTGGTTCGATAAAAAAAAAAGTGTCTCTTTCATTACAACTGCAATTTCTTTGCTACAGAAAATATGATTAAAAAGATACTGCAAGTGTAATAAGTTCCCTATAAAAAAAGAAAGTTTCACAGTACATACTGCGTGGTCCCGTTCAAATTGTTTACAGCACATATTTACAACTAACTAATGTGCACTAATGTGTAACNAGTACATACTGCGTGGTCCCGTTCAAATTGTTTACAGCACATATTTACAACTAACTAATGTGCACTAATGTGTAACTCAGTCTTATGGTTTGTATTTCTTAACACAAGAAATGACCTCAGTGGTATTACAAGTCTTTGATTTCTTATGGTCCCTTCGCAAGTTAGGATATCAGACAGCTTACAGTTTACACCGTGCGCACAACAAACTGTGCCTCTGATGTAGCTAAGAACAATCATCACCATTTCGCAATTTCCTGTTGCAGCATAAATATCAATCTTTCCGAAATATAAAAACTTGTTTCTTAAATATTTTCACGATCAAAACATCACCACGTGTAAGTACGCACGAAAAATTTTGAACTCTTAAAATTNCCTGTTGCAGCATAAATATCAATCTTTCCGAAATATAAAAACTTGTTTCTTAAATATTTTCACGATCAAAACATCACCACGTGTAAGTACGCACGAAAAATTTTGAACTCTTAAAATTACACAACTGGCCAAGTAAAATTTAATTCAACGTTTTGATTTTCCGCAATGCTGTCTTTTAAAGAGAGCACTTCTGTTTCAACAGATGAGGAATTCAGAATATTTCTAAGTAAATTAAGCGAGTGTATTTATGCTGCACAGGATATAAAATATTAACCTAAAAATGAGAGCTAAATATACACAGTTATATTCATTCACACAGTCTGTGAGTCATATTCAAAACATGATAAAAGTGTAAACTGCACGTCTATATGAATATTTATCTTGTAGACAAAACATATTTCCACACGTTATGAGGTAATCATATAAAAAATATAATATTGCAAGAAACTGGCACTAAGTGAAGTATGGGCATGAAAATGCTGAAAGTTATATTGTGAATGATATAATATTCAACCCATATCAGTTGATATTTCTCTTAACAGGATCTGAAGTGAGTAGTAATATTGCACTGGTTTCACAGATGCACAGTCTTGGTAGGAGGTATATAAATATAATCTGCCGAAGTAACAAAATCAACGAAAATCTTTCGATTGTACGTAATTAAAGTAATTAACTATGGCAGTCGTACAACATCACGAAGTCAGTCTCTGTCCGTGGTTTCCAGCGAATTATTGCGAGACTCTTCGGAGTGACTGGCATCCTCTAAATGGCCGTCCTCCTTCTTCATGATGTGCTGCTGACTGATGAGAGGCACGATCACTCGCATGGGCTCCGGTTTGCGAGCCACGGACAGGTCTTCCACCTGGTCGTCGTCTCTCTCCTCGTCGGGACTGGGCGTCAGGCTGTTGTGGTACTTGAGGCCCGGGCTGGGAGAGCGGCCGTTCTCCCCCGGACTGGAGGACGCCCCGCTGTGGGCCGACACGTGGGCCGCCGTCACCATGGCTTCTCGCTCGCCCATCTCCCGCTTCATGGCCGACATCACCTCACGCTCGCCCATCTCGCGCTTCATCCCATCTAAGGCGTGCTGCAGAAACAACGGTTCCATCATGCCAGGTGGCTGGTTCTGCATCTGCTCCTCCGCCTCCCCCGCGAACATGCTGCTCCCGCCCCCGCTGTACGGGAAGTAAGAGCCTCCACCCGACCCTGCACTCGATACTCGTTTATTGAATGGACGGCTTGTTGTGATACCCATCTTTTTTACCTTGTCGTAAAGTGTTCGTGAGGGCACGCCGTATTTACGAGCGGCCTGTAGTGCACTCATCCCAGTACGTACTGCTTCGATGGCTGACATTATGTCATTGCGTGTGTACTGCTTGTATCTCTTCCACTCAGGCTTCTGTGTTGGCACATACGTTGCGATACCAGATGATACAGCTGCAAAATGTTTTGATACAATTGAGTTAATTGAGCTACAAGCAACCAAAACAACAATTAAATATAATAACTCTAAAACCTACCTATTTTAACTGAATTAGTGTCATATTTTACAGTTTTTACATATGATAAACAACTTATATAGTAGAATTATTATAGTTTCATAATTTACTGCAATAAAAATGTCTCATCAAAGCAGCGTAGTAATATACAAAGAAAGTGACATGTATCAAAGAGTGTATAATATCGTAATCTTTTCACACTTATTACTGCACATGCAATTTGTACAGGAGACATCAGCAATGAACAATTAATTTCAATGATAATTTCACATCATATTAATGGCAGTATTGTAACAAGCAAAATTACTAAAAACTCTTCACACAAAATATACTAATTTAAATTATTTCTGGTGATATAACATACACAAACACATTTTTAAATAAGCTAATTACCATAATACAAGGGTTCACAACAAAAAAATACACACACTTGTAGTTTAAAAGGCCATTAAAACGTAGATGCACAACTGAAATTATTTGCAATTAGTGATGTGTTTGCTACGCCTGCTATGCCCTTAAAGGCTCATGTGGTTTGTGTGATTATAATGCATTCAAATGAAGTGGGAAATATGCTGAAACAGATAGTAAATTTTAAAGTAGTAGTAGCATTTATGTAAAACTAAAATTAACTTTGGATTTGCTTAGTCATTGAAATTATAAGGATGTGCCAATACTGTATTTCACAGAAAAATTCAAAATAAACCCACAAGACTCTCAGCAGAAAAAAATTCAAAAAGATCAAAATGTTAGTGTAGTTGAGAGACGAAAATTATTTTCTTGGCCTTTACTCCCTTCATCCAATTTCCCAACTTTTAGCTCATACATATTTACCATCATCTCATGGTTAACATTGTAATAAGAAGTATCTTGGTCAATTAAAACTATTAATGCATAGTAGCCAACATTTTAATTCCTGCTGTCATGTTTTATACTCAACTGTGTTGCTAATGGGACTTAAAAGAAAAAATGGCATATCAAAATTTTACCCTCAACTAATAATGGACAATATAAATTTTTATTTCTACAGTAGCAAACATTACTCTTTTGAAACAAATCATAGCGTTGTAACAATAAAAGTTATTTTTTACAATTTATTTTTCTATGTCATAAAGTACCTAATCAGTGGCATGTATTCTCATGTGGAAACATTTTCTGATATTTATTTTTTAATATAAAGATTTTTAAGTAGAGCTTTTAAAATCAGGCATTTTAAGCATATGTGTACAGTATTGTCAAACAGAAACATGCGGTAGCTGTCATGAGCTTTCTTCCAAGTTTCACCATGTTAAAAGAACTTGTTGACAAGTCTAATCATTTGTATAATATAGCAAAGATTCAATCTCAGAGGCCATGCTCCAATTTTTTTAGTTTTCAATTTTTGTAACACGCCTTTTGTATTTCGTAAAGTTTCGATCGGAACACAATAAATTGTGCTCCANAAAGAACTTGTTGACAAGTCTAATCATTTGTATAATATAGCAAAGATTCAATCTCAGAGGCCATGCTCCAATTTTTGTAATATGCCTTTTGTATTTCGTAAAGTTTCGATCGGAACACAATAAATTGTGCGCTACTGTTCAGCATGCAACACTGCTGTATGTCGTACGCCCCTTGGCTGATAAAAACGTAAATAATTTTAAAGCTAAAAACTTAGAAGCTAACAAAATAAGCAGTATTTCTTCATAAAATATCCAGAACACTGTTTCACATTTAAGGCAAATGTCTACCCGAAGCTATTTGAGCTGTTTGAGGCCGAGAAGTGCAGCGATAAGGGTGAGACTGCCACGTGCTTTGAGTGCATTATCGCTGCTACGTGGAAGGCTCTAGTGTACTGTATTCTCGGCGAGGTGTGTGAGCCTATGGGACTTCAGTGAACTTAAACCTATTTCAATGCAAGATCCTATACAAGTTTTGCAAGAATCCAGCCAGAATAATTTAAGGTATTATAGTGTGAAAATGTGATTTTTTGGCCGTGTTGAAGAGCTTCAAAATCGAGTTTGCACCAGGTGTATTTGTTGAAAGTTGTATCCCACCCTAGTCTGAAGTGCTGTTTGCATTCAATGAAATAGTTTCTTTTAAAAATGTATTTTACAAACACATCGCAACCTATTTCGCACACCAGGTACACGGATGCATTCAGATTAGCATAATAAATTATTTAAGTAGTAAAAATCTTTACCACGCAGTAACTATGTAAAGAAAAATACATATATCTTCAATATTTTTGTGACTTACATCACAGTACAGTTACAAGAGTGGNCAGTAACTATGTAAAGAAAAATACATATATCTTCAATATTTTTGTGACTTACATCACAGTACAGTTACAAGAGTGGTAAAAATTTGCTTATTACAATGACTTCAGTCTGCGAAACTAATACAGTGGTGATTTGGTAATTTGTAAGCTTCGAAAAATGACAGCGAGAAAAGTACAAAATACAAAATAATATGTNAATACAGTGGTGATTTGGTAATTTGTAAGCTTCGAAAAATGACAGCGAGAAAAGTACAAAATACAAAATAATATGTATTGATTTTACACGCAAACTAGTTATGTGACCACCAGTTCGAAATAGTGGTAACTGGAATATGGTCGAAGTTGAAGTGTATTAGAAGAAAAATTTGGTGTGCAAAAATCTAATCCAGGAACTATATTTATTACATACAAATTATTTTAGTAAGGCAATAAACAATGTTTAGTCTTACCTGTTGGAAACGATTGTGACATCATTATCTTGTTCGCCTGCAACACAGTTTAATAAATTTTTTTAATGAGACCATGAAACATGGAACTTTTATGAATAAATTGCACCTACAATATATATATAAAATATTAAAAAGTTATTATGTCAACAACAAGAACAAATTACAAAACAGTATTAATTCCTACAGAAGCCACACACTGACCAAAATTAACAGAATATACTTTACCCATTGCATGTATGCCAAATAACAGTTACAAGAAATTTTCCATTCTTACAATCACATTGATAGATGCACACAGAGACATGCATACACCAAAACTGCATATTTACCTTCATTCGCACCATCACAAAATTTTATAATAAGTTAATTAAAAACATATATTAAATTTACGTGTTATTATAAATTATGGTATTTAAATTCAAATTACTCTGTCACCATCCAGAGTAATCGAGTTGACCAGACCAGGTAACCAGACCAGGTACCCACCACTTTGATAGTGCAAGATAGATTAAATACCCAGGGCACCAGTTAGCACCACGGTCGANGCATTCAATGAAATAGTTTCTTTTAAAAATGTATTTTACAAACACATCGCAACCTATTTCGCACACCAGGTACACAGATGCATTCAGATTAGCATAATAAAGTATTTAAGTAGTAAAAATCTTTACCACACAGTAACTATGTAAAGAAAAATACATATATCTTCAATATTTTTGTGACTTACATCACAGTACAGTTACAAGAGTGGTAAAAATTTGCTTATTACAATGACTTCAGTCTGCGAAACTAATACAGTGGTGATTTGGTAATTTGTAAGCTTCGAAAAATGACAGCGAGAAAAGTACAAAATACAAAATAATATGTGTTGATTTTACACGGAAACTAGGTATGTGACCACCGGTTCGAAATAGTGGTAACTGGAATATGGTCGAAGTGTATTAGAAGAAAAATTTGGTGTGCAAAAATTGAAATATCTAATCCAGGAACTATATTTAATACATACATATTATTTTAGTAAGGCAATAAACAATGTTCAGTCTTACCTGTTGGAAACGATTGTGACATCATTATCTTGTTCGCCTGCAACACAGTTTAATAAATTTTTTTTAATGAGACCACGAAACATGGAACTTTTATGAATAAATTGCACCTGCAATGCGTTATTTTAAAGGTATACATATAAAATATTAAAAAGTCATTATGTCAACAACAAGAATAAATTACAAAACAGTATTAATTCCTACAGAAGCCACACACTGACCAAAATTAACAGAATATACTTTACCCATTGCATGTATGCAAAAAAACCGTTTCAAGAAATTTTCCATTCTTACAATCACATATTGATAGATGCACACACAGACATGCATACACCAAAACTGCATATTGACCTTCATTCGCACCATCACAAAATTTTATAATAAGTTAATTAAAAACATATATTAAATTTATGTGTTATTCTAAATTATGGTATTTAAATTCAAATTACTCTGTCACCATCCAGAGTAATCGAGGTGACCAGACCAGGTACCCACCACTTTGATAGTGCAAGATAGATTAAATACCCAGGGCACCAGTTAGCACCACGGTCGACTATAACACGCGTAAAGCACCGAGTCCTCAGGGTGGCGTGGAACCTTCTGCCAGGGTGGCTGGCGAGTATAGGCAACGTAAGATAGAGCCTGGCTTACACTACGTGACCTGCGGTGCTGTCCGTAAAGAATGGACTTGTACTGCTACTAAACAAGAATGCATGCGCTGTTGCTTGGTCACTAGTTTTACTGGCCACAGCCACCACGTGGTACATACCACAACACTAAATACTGATAAAATTACAAGGCCCTTCAAATGCGTGAAAATAAATTTATGCTGCCAGTCTACAGTTAAGCCGCCCCTTCAAATTACATAAAAGTTGAGTCACGCACTATCTTCCCTGGCTGCAATGCCTATGGATTGGAAACTGGAGGGGGCCAGAACCATGCTTCTACCACCACGTGCGCAGCTGGAGGTACCACGGCTCTGTCATAAAACTGAGTCCGTGAGGCGTGCAGCACTCGTGGGGGGTGACGAAAAAGTTTCTAGAATTAATTACAATATGAACAGAAACCAACTGATCAGTTCAGCAAACTTAAGATGCAGGCTTCCACGGAATGCACGTCCGTCCCTCACCACTGCTGTTCCAAGACTGACAATATGGCGGCCGGAAGGCAACCCCCTCTAGGTATCAGTCCGGCCAATACATAAAATATTCTAAAACAAAATTATTATTTCCTTGTGTTAAAAAATAGTTTCTAAAAATTCCATCAGCAATAAAAGATCAAACCAAAGCAGCAAACAAGTGTCCAAAGTGTGGTTATAGACATCAGCAACGAGCATGTCCCGCATTTGGAAAAGAATTAAGAAGTGTGGGAAGCTAAAGTAAAGTAAAGTGAGGACTTTCGAAAACCCTGCTAAGTTTCTACCTTCGGCCCGTTGGTTGTATATCTGCATACTTATCAAAATGAACACTGCCATGTGACTTTCAGCTGGTGTTTACATTAGAAAGCTCTTAAACCCACTGCATACTCATTAAATAAACAACCAAAAGTGATAAATATTGTAATTAGCACTAAAACACAAACACATTAATTTCAGTACATAATTATTATGTACGACAATGCGTGAACGTCGCCATGACTGCTGCTAGGCTACTGAAACTTTAGTGTTTGTTTTTGTTTGGCTGCTGTTGTTGCCAACCTACACAACTAACATACTACATAACCTAATTCTAGATGAACACAATACACAACAGTTCCTCCCCATTTAAAATGTGACGAAATCGTCCAGCTTTCTTAGGGANTTCCTCCCCATTTAAAATGTGACGAAATCGTCCAGCTTTCTTAGGGACACACGCTGTTGTGTCGAAACTCTGCCCCGAATACCTCCTTGAGCTTTACTCGCACAAAACCCTCGGAAGGGAGAAGATTCTCGGAAAGCAGCTGAGCAATGCAGCTGCAGCTGTGGAATCCTCCCTGGTGTTCTGTTGGGTTGCAGCCGATGTCCCAGCACCTGTTGATGCAGAACATTGTGGATCTCCACTGCTGTGAGCGATCCTGGACCCGAACTGCTGTAACACCCTGGTTGATGTCTGCACCCTGTTGTAAACTGCTTCTGCGGCCTTCGAATCTGACACTGGTTGACAACTTCTCCATCGCAGCTGATCTACATGCCTTCTATGAGAATTGCCCTGATCATCTGTGACATGGTAAATTAACTGTCCTTCCTCCCCATTGACCCAGCCCGGTATCCATTTAAAGCCACTCACGTAGTTGCGCGAAGCCATACGGCCTGGACTTTAATGGTGACCTGTAGACCTACATATTTTCCCAGTTCACCCGCTTTGAACACTGCTGGGAACTCGCTCACAATCCAGTCTATAAGGTCTTCCCGAACTTTGTTTAACCCAATCAATTTAATTCCAAGTGGATTGAACCAGTCATGTCCCAACAAGTTTGGCCCTCGTCCTTGCCCCAAAACTAACTCCAGCGTAACTGCCTGCGTCCCTTAAGTTGCACTGCAACTTCCTAGACCCCCAACACTTCTAAATGCTCACTGGACCATGTGCGCAATACCATGTTCCCCTTTTTCAAAGGTGACTCACTGGGCCTCAGAAACTTGTGTGTGTGCCAGCTGATAATGGAACGGCCAGCCCCAGTGTCAACTTCCATGCTCACCAGTCGTCCATTGTCCTATGTGCTTGCTCCTGCATACTGTACAAAGTATATTCTGAACCTGGACCGTCTGCAACGTCCACCTCAAAATGCTGCACTTCCTGTGTGGCACCAGTTCACTTCAAGTCCCTCCCACTCAAACCTGCCTGCTGTTTTTTTTTTTGTTATGAACGCCCGTTTAAGGTGTCCTTTATTTCTGTAAAAATGGCACACTGTATTTGCATGCCAGCATTTATTGATTGCATGGTTACAATTGCACCGCCAACATAGCTGATTCCCTTCCCTTATTTCCTTCCTTTGCTTGTCAACTGATACACAGTTCGACTTTACAGATCCTCCCCCGTTCACATTTTTCACAACGGCATTGTTCATTTTCTGCACATTTTCCTCCACCAATGTACTGCGTCGCAAGTTCGCCACGTTCCTTCCTGTCGCTTCCGTTGCCATTGCGATGTCCACTGCCTCTTGTAAAGTCAATTTATCCTTAACGAGGAGAGCCTGTTGTACAGCTTTGTCCCAAACCCCACAAACCAGATGGTCTCGTAACATGAAATCCAAATTTGGAAAATTGCAGTGTGTGCTTAGCCATTGTAGCTCTGCAATATACACAGCGATTGTTTCCCCTTCTTTTTGATTGCGCTTCAGGAACTTAAAAGTTTCAACGATTTCACTGGGCTTCGGGTGGAAGTGATTCGTTAACCTTGTGAACACTTCCGCCAGAGATACTGCATCGGTAGATTTCGGTGACAATAATGAAATCACCAGACCATACAACTCTGGTCCACATACCGTATAAAACACCGCCAGTTTAGCTTCGTCATCCTTGATATTGTTAGCGATGCAACAGAACTGAAGACGTTGGCGATACAATTTCCACGACTCCTTCTCTGGGGTAAACTCACCTACAGCTCCAATTGGTGTGCCATTTTTGTGGACCATGGACCACACGCAATATTTTAAACCTCGTCGCCAACTATTATGTACCACAATGCATGCACGTCACCATGACCGCTCCTCAGCTAATGACACTTTAGTGTTTGTTTTTATTTGGCTGCTGTTGTTCCCAACCTACATAACTAACATACTACATAACCTAATTCTATATGAACACAATACACAACAATAATATTGGCTTGTGAATATCGACTGATGCACATGGATCTTTTTCTGATTAGATAAAAATTAATGCCTTTAACTGTGGTTAACACTTAAGAGGTAATAAGAAAATATATTTGGTTTAGGTTGTCAACATATTAGCAGAAGATTTAAACATTATTCTTCTTCCTGTTGTAACAACAACGCCAAGACGTTTTGAATGTTCACCTTTTAAGAAGGTGACAAGCTGAAACACTTGGCACTTGCCCATTGTACGTACGNGCCAAGACGTTTTGAATGTTCACCTTTTAAGAAGGTGACAAGCTGAAACACTTGGCACTTGCCCATTGTACGTACGTGTCACACCCACAAGAAAGCCACGCTTTTTGATAATATGGTGTATTTACTCCTTCATACATACAGAAGACAACATGCCTTAAAAAAATCATTAAATGACCTAAGAATTATGTTTAACAGTTAAGAACAGAATTACAATGCATGGATACCTCACAAATNAAAAAATCATTAAATGACCTAAGAATTATGTTTAACAGTTAAGAACAGAATTACAATGCATGGATACCTCACAAATCAATATTTTAATACAAACTACACACAAGAAAATGGCTGGCATTGCTGTTACATTACAAGTAACAACAACGATTGCCATGAAACTAAATGGCTAAACAGAATTGATCAAAATTTTTACATCTTACTTCCACAGTAATATCTGTCACTCGATGCAAGTTTCATGAAAATTTGTCCAGCGACTCAGTTTTAAATCACGTAACACCTACATTTGCTAAGGCCTAATACTTGGCTTACGGNATGAAAATTTGTCCAGCGACTCAGTTTTAAATCACGTAACACCTACATTTGCTAAGGCCTAATACTTGGCTTACGGAAAAAAAAAAACTCTTTTCACTTATAAAATTTACATGCCTGCACTGGTATTATCGTAACTTCACCAGAATACGAAANAAAAAAAAAAACTCTTTTCACTTATAAAATTTACATGCCTGCACTGGTATTATCGTAACTTCACCAGAATACGAAAAACAAAATACCTAGTTGATGTAATGTATTTCATTAAACCGCAGCCACANATTATCGTAACTTCACCAGAATACGAAAAACAAAATACCTAGTTGATGTAATGTATTTCATTAAACCGCAGCCACAAATTTACTGTAGAATCTAATTTTGCCTCAAAAGAGACAGCTTGAAGGTTAGTTTTGGAAATTAGTACTTACTGTTTGATATACCGGCTCATAAAAATTAAACCGTTCGGACGTGCATAATAGTACTGTTTTCATGTATTCCTAACACTTTAAGGCATGTTTTGCCTGCAGTATAACACATTTTCATGGCGTTACTGTTTCAAAACAAGTGATATAGGTGCCGAGGTATTATCTTATAAACTGGGAATTGCATAAATACAAAACAACACACTTTTATTAAAGCTTTCAGAATGGCAACACATCGCAAATATAACAAAACACACTTCCAAAGTTAATTTCAGGTTCAAATTTATACAGACTTAAATTGCATGAATTAGCACATTTTCCAGGTTGGTATGGTAAGTGAAATTTAAAAAATTTTTAGGACAAGAAACTATCATGGGTATAAAACAGAAAGCAATAACAAACAATGCCACTTCACTCAGAACAAGTTCAAGATTTTTTATAGCAACGGGCTTCCACAGTAACTCTCTTTTTTATTGCAACTCCATCTTTACGTTTATCATATTTAATAGATGAAATTATAATAACCTATAAAATAAATAGATTCACTAGCCATAATTATTAAACTACAAATAAAAAATCTTAATAAAATTAAAGAATAAGAAATAATTATTTATGATGTCAAGGAATACTTTATTTCAGGAATTACAAACTGACACTTGAAATCAAGTTGGTCATAAGTGAACTGCTATTTTGTTGACACACAAGTGCAGATGGCAGGCCGAAAAAAAAAAAAATCAAAACAAAGCAACGAACCAGCTAACTTGAACATTGTGTCAGCCAGGTAATAATGTAAAATAAGATAAATATGTTACAATCATATCAAATTCTTTTCATGTGACAAACATTTTTAAGTTTACGGCTAGTAAGACGTTATAACATGTAACTACTCCTAGTAGTTCACCGCTAACTAAACTGTGAGTATTCCAATCATTGCTTCCGTAAAAATATATCCAGTTGTAGGCAGTAATTTTTTTTCCATAGGTTGATTTCAAGAATGCTCGCTTTATCGTGAACCACCTAAAGTTCATTTTGCACAGGTACATAGGCCAAAAAAAATGTATACAGCTCTTAGCAGGCAACAGCCCCAGATTCCTGAAGTTGATGAAGCAGAAACATTCTTTGTTTCATTCGTAACCGCGCTGGACTGGATGGAGATGCTCACATTTCCTAGCAATGATACAGTAAGCTCTCAGCCAGACACCAGGGCTCAGTGCAATGTCTAATACCTGTTACTAAACATAACACCTTNTGCTCACATTTCCTAGCAATGATACAGTAAGCTCTCAGCCAGACACCAGGGCTCAGTGCAATGTCTAATACCTGTTACTAAACATAACACCTTTATGAACAAAAGCATTAATGCCATTCCACAAAGACAGTGTTCCAGTACCGGAGTAGAGTGGAGAGATTTGGGCAGCTCTTAACATAAAGGTCTTGACAGCAGATGAGGGAGAAGTGAGGTGAGTATGAAGCGGCACCGGAGTGCAAGGGTGGCGTGAATGGAAGAGGCCTGAGAAAACCAGTCAACCAGTGGCATTGTCTGGCACAATTCCCACNAGCCCCAGATTCCTGAAGTTGATGAAGCAGAAACATTCTTTGTTTCATTCGTAACCGCGCTGGACTGGATGGAGAGGCTCACATTTCCTAGCAATGATACAGTAAGCTCTCAGCCAGACACCAGGGCTCAGTGCAATGTCTAATACCTGTTACTAAACATAACACCTTTATGAACAAAAGCATTAATGTCATTCCACAAAGACAGTGTTCCAGTACCGGAGTAGAGTGGAGAGATTTGGGCAGCTCTTAACATAAAGGTCTTGACAGCAGATGAGGGAGAAGTGAGGTGAGTATGAAGCGGCACCAGAGTGCAAGGGTGGCGTGAATGGAAGAGGCCTGAGAAAACCAGTCAACCAGTGGCATTGTCTGGCACAATTCCCACNGAGTGCAAGGGTGGCGTGAATGGAAGAGGCCTGAGAAAACCAGTCAACCAGTGGCATTGTCTGGCACAATTCCCACATGTGAAAATACAGGAGTGCCGTGTTGGGAATTGAATCTGATTTGCCTAGGTGGGAGGCGAGAAGTCTGATCACTACACCACCGTGGCCGGAGTCAAGTGGAGATGAAAGTGACAAACGAGAAAACTGCACACACTGACACATTCCTAATTGTGGACAAAAGGCACTAGTGTATCCTGGAAAGGCAGATATGTGTGAAAAGTTGGGTTTCATAAAAAGAGTTGAAATAGCTGCTGTTAATGGTGAAGTATTTGATGGAATTTGATGTTTGAAAGGTTGTGCATATGATATAGACCTAGTGTATGAACCTATCTTCAAAATCCATTCACCCAGTAAAGTGCCATACTCCATTCTAGAAAATGTTAAATATGAATTGGAGAGCATGGTGCCAAATAACATTATTAAGCAAATCACCAAACTTACACCAACAGTATCACCCACAGTAGTTAAACATGGACCTATACCCATTTTGGAGGTCTTTCCAAGCAGAATGGTTCAAACTACACAGTTGACTGGAATATAGCAAAGAGGAAAAATGCATATATGAAGTTCATGTCACATGAATTTTCACAAACTCACATTGCTAGTGCCAAATCATGGTCAACATACCTATATTAAAAGGGCACTGATGAAGTCCTTGATGAACATCAGACTATAGTGAAATGCAAAACCGAAGCAGTACGGGCTAGGAACAGAGAAGTAATATGGTGGTTGGTGGGGATAGTGCGGTGGTCAAACAGACCTTGTGAACATTTAGTTAGTTAAGTCAAAAAGGTAGGTGCTGAGAATAATTTTCACACTTTAGATATGGCTATTAGCAATCTGATGAAGATTTCATGGTCTGAAGCATTATCCGCGTGTTTCGATCGAGCATCAACAACGTCTGGTGAGTTGAGTGATGTCCAGACAAGTTGCAAAGCAAAAAAGACAGGCTCTTTCATGTGCATTGCTGTGCTCCCTGTTAAAATCTAGCTCTCATTGATGTTTGTACATCTCGAGTAACTAATAGTATGATTATGATTTTTTTGGTAAAGTGGAGTGCTCATCCACATTTCTTGAGGGCCGTCCAGCAAAAAATGTAGTGCTTGAAGTTACAGCAAGGAATATTGAGAAAAATCCAGTTTCACTAAAATCTTTATCCAAGATTGGGTAGTCCTGCTGGACGGACACTGTAAATGACATAAAACCACNACGTCTGGTGAGTTGAGTGATGTCCAGACAAGTTGCAAAGAAAAAAAAGACAGGCTCTTTCATGTGCATTGCTGTGCTCCCTGTTCAAATCTAGCTCTCATTGATGTTTGTACATCTCGAGTAACTAATAGTATGATTATGATTTTTTTGGTACAGTGGAGTGCTCATCCACATTTCTTGAGGGCCGTCCAGCAAGAAATGTAGTGCTTGAAGTTACAGCAAGGAATATTGAGAAGAATCCAGTTTCACTAAAATCTTTATCCAAGATTGGGTAGTCCTGCTGGACGGACACTGTAAATGACATAAAACCACNAATCCAGTTTCACTAAAATCTTTATCCAAGATTGGGTAGTCCTGCTGGACGGACACTGTAAATGACATAAAACCACAGCTTCTAGTTGTTGATGCAGTTAGTACTGTTATCAAGACTATCAAATGTCCCGAGGTAAAAGCCTCTGAAACTGGAATTCTATTCGAGATTTAATCTTTTCAGTACATGGTGTCTCTAGAAATGATGCACTGAATCTTGAAGGTCATTAATAAGGTCAGCGAGATTCTTTAGTATCCAGATGTGAACCTTGTGACTGCACTCTGCAGCACACCATTTTGTACCGCATTCGTTGCCAACGCACTGTAGCCGTTGGGAAGTATGTAAGTGTCTCCCAAGAGGGTTACTGCAGTGAGTAAGAGAACCTGTTCTACATATGGTGTTTTATTTCATTGCAGGCCTCTTCAATGCCATGTAATTTTGGGCCCTTTACCCACTCAACTACTGCATCCCATGAGTGATGTGATTGTTGGGCACCTAAGTTATGTTGGAGTGTGAGATGACTGTAACAATCTCACCCGAAAATTTGTGGCATATGAGGGGGTGGGTCTACATCCTCATTAGGGAGGCATACAGGATTAATCCTTCAACAAAACAACATCATCATCGGCGCAGGGTGAGTACAGCAGCAGCCACACGGGCGAACGGCCTGCCCCTCGAGAAGAGTCTCACTGCTCAACCAAGCGCCCTTATAATCTAAATTCTGCTAAACCAACCTTTCTGAGAACAGGCATTGTAAATTCAAATCACCTGTTACCCGCTCCTGAGCCCACAACTACCAATCATATGGTTTAAACATGTGGCACAAAAAAAATGAATGGTACCAGATGCACTGTTAATGACTCCCATTGATCAGCCAGTTAGTACAGCCATCACATTGTGGAAGATACCTATGTTTTTTATGGAAACTGTCATATAGGAAGCCCCATTACAGGAGTGAGATGAAAAATGCCAGGTTCTAAATTACTATACTTGTATCTTGCATACCCCAGCTGCAAATGAATTCCAAAAGTTTGCAAAGGAAAAGAATTCACTCACATTACATGAAGTCCAAAATTCTCACAATCTAATGCTGAAGCAGAAAGTGCCGTGAAAACTGCAAAGAGTAACTTATCCAAAATATCAGATCCTGATCTTGTATTGTTTGCGTATAGAACGACACACCACTGGAATCAGGTTTTTCCAGTAGAACAATTGTGCAGAGGAAAATTGTGTACCACCTTACAACAGATAAGTTTTTCCCTGTAAATACAATGGAACTCGCTAAGCCTTCAGCAATTTCAAAACCACAATCAGTGTATCGAAGAGAGATCCACAAGGAACTATGATTCAAAGCATCATCCCAGTGTGTTTGGCTCGCCTCGTACATAGATATTGCAGCATGCTTCAGCCGGAAAATCACATCAAGTCGCACATAGGTGGAAACCTGGGACCAGGATTGAGTGCAGAAATAGGAGGCAATTGTACAAGTGCAAGAGACAGAGAAGAATGAGATGATTTGGAAGCTTGTCCACTAGAATAATATGAAGCACCATCAGTCAGCATATACACTGAAGAGCCAAAAAAACTGGTATAGGCGTGCGTATACAAATAACAGAGGTATGGAACCAATCAGAGNTACACTGAAGAGCCAAAAAAACTGGTATAGGCGTGCGTATACAAATAACAGAGGTATGGAACCAATCAGAGTAACATGATGCGGTTGGCAGCTAGATCGGTTACTGCTGCTACAATGGCAGGTTATCAAGATTTAAGTGAGTTTGAACGTGGTGTTATAGTCGGCGCACGAGAGATGGGACATAGCATCTCCGAGGTAGCGATAACATTTGGATGTTCGCGTACGACCATTTCACGAGTGTACCGTGAATATCGGGAATCCGGTAAAACATCACATCTTCGACATCGCTGCGGCCGGAAAAAGATCGTGAACGAACGGGACAAACGACGACTGACGAGAATCATTAAACGTGACAGACGTACAACCCTTTCTCAAATTGGCGCAGATTGGATTTGTGGACTGCCCTACAGGATTCATGGAGTGAATTGCCTCCTGCATACCTTCAGACATTAGTCGAGACCATGCCACGTCGCCTTGCAGCACTTCTGCGTGCTCGGGGGGACCTTACACGATATTAGGCAGGTGCACCAGTTGTTTTGGCTCTTCAGTGTACAAGGATATGATCAACTCTCTGTTTCAGCCAGCAGAAGATGGTACGGAGTCTCACCAATTAGTGCATAAGAGATTACTAAGCAGAGGTCACCCATTTAGGGCTCTCTGCAAGAGAACACTTCCTAGAGTTCTCCAACTCTGCAGAAATCACCATCATCTCTGTCTCCACAAGGAAAATGCTTTCTGGGGTTCACGGTTGAAGAAAAACATCATAGCGTCTATGATGGAACAAGGAAGGCTACAAGACTAGAAGTGGAAGACGACTAGTTCCATCAAAATGTCTTATGGTCATAGTGAAGGTGCTCCAATTTAATGTAGTGAAAACAGAATACGCAAACTACGTATAAAGAAAGGGAGATGTGGTATAAGGCAACATGTAAAATAGTTGGGAAATACTGCATACAGGTAGAGAGGTTGGCAGGACTACAACAGTCAGTGATGGCTCATAACTTAATAAAAACTGTGAATGCACAAATACAGAACAATATATAACAATGTATGGTACTTATATACAGTAGTTATAAATCTTTGGTCAGTACTTACTGGTAGTACAAAGCTGTACAGTTAATTTTTTTTTCTACACAAGTCTAATTGCAGATTTTTTTCCATTTCATTCTGGCAAAAAGNACAAAGCTGTACAGTTAATTTTTTTTTCTACACAAGTCTAATTGCAGATTTTTTTCCATTTCATTCTGGCAAAAAGACACATTAAAATTACAGCTACTTTTAATTTAACGAAAATTCTATTAGGTGCTTTAAAAAAAAAAAAAGTTTAACTTCGTACCAAGTACAAAGATTTATTTCCAGCACGATCTGCAAAATAATGTTAAAAATTCTTACACTAGCTTACCTTTTCACCTGACTCTTCTTCTACACCAGAGATGTCTGTATAAGGTGATTGCGCCTCCTCATACGTTTCTGCTTTTACACTGGACTGAAAACAATTGTGCATTATTAATATGGGATGTCATAGTTCTGTTTCAACACAATCACACTACACTGTCCATTTCAGGAGCAGGTATTATCTTACAAATAACCTCAGATCTCCACAACCCCTCTCTCGCACCCCATCACCACAAATTCAACTTTGGCTGATGTGTCAAGCAAGGACATGCATACAATATCTATGATGGAACTCGAAAGCAATAAGAATGTTGAAAGAAAATGCAAACCAAATACCCTGATAAACAATAAAACTACTTAAAAAATCTTGCTGATGTTAAAAACAAATCTTATTCGTCTTTTAAACCCCAGGTAAACAGGTATACAGTGCACAGGTAAAACTATACAGTAATAGACGCAGCAGGTTTATTACCAAATTTGTATCCAAGAATTTTGCCTCAGGAAAATACTATTGTGATCAACAGCTACCTTAGCTCTCCAGCTGTTCCAACACTGATCAAAACTTGCTCTTGTGAATATCTTAGATCAGTTTATTAGCCAGCAGTGTTGACATATTTTCAAAATGGCAAGAAATAAGTTATAACATTCACATCTTGTTTATAATTATTTAATTTTTAAAATAGCATATTATTTAAATTTCTATTACAGAGGTAAATTTCCTCTAGCAATATTTTTGATATAGTGTGTGGTTTTGAGAAAATTATGAAGATACGAGGTTCAGTTAAATTAAAACCTTAAAAGTTTGAAAAAATTCTAAATCCTCAACTGTCCTGTAAGTTGGTATAAAAAATGAGTTGAGTGTGATGCATAACCAAGGATCATCATTTGAACAGGTTGATGTAACGTCATGCTTTGGTGTTTTAAGGCTGATGAGCTAGGAAAGTACTTCCAACCACAAGTATCAATTACTATCGAACCCACCTGTGGCTTTTGCTCGGCAGGAAAGAGTCAGGTCAGAAATAGATCAACTAGAGCAGCGGTGAGTGTATGAACGAGTATCTTTCTCAAACTGGGCTACACTTTTAGCAGGGGTGTCTGGTAATGTGGTTTTGTTGGATAATATTTTGATGAAGGGGCAAAATGAACTCGGGCATTGGGACAGTGTTCACCAGAGCAGACAGGGCTTAAACTAAATAAGTCAAAGTGTGTTTTTGCAGTGGAATCTGTCAAATTTCCGGGGCATAAAGTTGATATGAAGGGCATTCATCCCTTGGATAGCCAGGTAATAGCCATACATGGTGCATTTGGATCAAGGAATAAGAAATAACCACAGGCATTTCTTGGGTTATTAAATTTCTATGAAAGGGTTTAAAATAACAAATAGGAAGTTTCAGAACCATTGCATAGATTACTTGCTGCAGGAGTTTGGTGGGAGAGGACTCAAGTTCATTTGCAAGCTTTCAAGAAAACAAAACAGCTTCTGCAAACAGATATGGTGCTTGTACACTATGATCTCAACAAACCCCTGATCCTAACATGTGATGCAATGAATGTGGGGTAGGAACAGTCCTAGCTCATGATCTGGGTGATGGGGTGGAAGCTCCAGTAGCATTTGGGCTAAGAAAATTACAAAAAAAAAAGTGAACGCATCTATACTTACAGCTAGACAAGGAGGCCCTTGCAGTGAGTGATATTTGGTGCTACCAAATTTAAAAAAGTACCTTGCTGGCAGGTCTTTTCAAAATAGTGACAGACCACAAGCCACTTCTCAGACTACTGCATCCTAAAAATTCATTCACCCCTACTATTGTGATATTGGCCATGTTCGAGTATGAACTGGAATATAGACCAGGGGTCCAAATAAGTTATGCTGAAGCTCTTAGCCAGTGTCCCTTCACAGTCGAGAGTTTCCGGTTCCAGCTTCATGTGATGTGCTCATGCTTGAAGATTTACCAGAGCCACTGATGAATACACTGGAAGTGGCAGAAAAAAACAAAATACGACCAGGTTTCATCTCAAGTGATGCACTATACCTAGGGCTACCTGTTTTGTGCAAAAAGATAATGTGGAGGCTAGACTTCACTATCCTATGTGCACCCTTGCAGTCTTCATTTGACTATTGGCCGCTTGTCTGTGTGATAAGACAGCCTGTTACATGACTGAGCCAATCAGAGTTAAGTTTCTCAAATACTGACCGTCAGTGATTCGCGGGCAGACAGATAAGACGCATAACAATTCAAACAATCTAATCATGAAGGTGGTTCTGAACTAAAGTGTGTTGGAACACAGCTTGCCCTGAAATATTTTCGCGGAAAACAGGTGCTCCTAACTATACCCTGCAAATGTGGTCAGCCCACATTCTTATCATATTTGTATGATAAACTTCCCTTACATAGAGAATGCTTACTATAGGGAAACACGGTTATAATCCCGACCAGTTAAGAGCCAGTGATGCTTAAGCTGCTTCACGCCAGCCATGACACCATGGTGCACATAAAAGCAGTTGCCAGAAGTTTAAGTTGGTGGATGAAGATGGATGCAGTAGTAGAGGATGTGGTACAGATATGTGGTACATGTCACAGCTGCCACAATAACCCATTCAAGTTAGAAACTGTGGTATGGCCAGCCTCTGAGAAGCCATGGTCTTGCTTGCATATGATGGACTTTGCCGGACCATTTCCAAGGGATGATTTTTCTGATTGCGGTAGATGCATAGGCACTCAAAGTGGCCAGAAGTTTGATGGGTGCCTAGCCAATATGCCTGCTAATGCCACGATGCAAGAATTACGGGACGTTTTTAGTTGTCATAGTGGTAGACAATTGAATAGCTTTCAGATCACAAGAGGTAGCAACATTCATTGAAAAAAAAGGAGGACATATGATATTTTTACCCTCACAGCATCCATCAAGCAATGGGCCCGCTGAACGTAGCGTACAAACAGTGAAACAAAAAACTGTGGAAGCTAGCTCAGGGTAACTGGCACACGCGCATAGCACATACGCTGTTTTCTTAATGCGGCCCCCCAGTACGGAGACCCACAAGACGCCAGTAGAGTTGTTGAAGTGGTAACGCATGTTACAACCAACTACCTTGCTTATCAGTTTCTGCTGGGTGATCCCAGTATGGTTGTGTAATTACTTGCATAAGCCCAAGTGGACAGCAGGCTGGGTGATTGCAAGGGTGACTTAAGGGCCGGGTGACCCAGGGGGCACCAAACTAAGGTTTAAAATTTTTGAAGTGGTTTTAAATATAACTTTTAATATTTAAAAATTTCTTATTAAAAATTTTTGGGTACTTTGAGTATATAACTGGATAAGATAAACAGCACAATTTTAATAATTTCTGTCATGAACATCCCAGTCTATCTGTGAGACAGATTTCACTTGGCCTCTACTCCCCTACACCATCATTGGACTAGTCCAGTGCGTCATCCCCTACCCGCCCAGACATGTAGGCATGTGTATGGCACACAGGTCACTATTATTAGTCACGGTGCGTGTCTGTTGTGTCTGCATTTGGTTTTAAACAATGTATGCTAGCAGTGTGTGTGGTGTATTTTAGAATCTAAAATGTGATTTACTAGACACTTATTTGAAATGTTGGAGAAAAAGAAGCATTCTGGATATTTTTATTGGAAAGGAAGGCACAAATAGCTGTTAAAGTAGAAAATAAAGCAGCTATTTAAAAAAATTTTTATTACATTCAGTTCTTGTCACACACAACCTAGTACTTCAACATCCGAAGAGTATGACTTTCAACAAGATCAAGAAAATCTGTCAGATGCTGATGGCCATCATCTACGCCAAACGATGTAACTTATTTTAACTATTAACAACAACTTGTTGAGGAAGGAAGGTGCCTGGGTAGTGTGCGAATGTAGTGTCATACGGCTATGGAAGTTGTTAACATTCATTTTGTGTGAGTAAATCAAAGTGTAACTTACAACCAAATAACGAACCAGTGGTGGTTAGAGGATTATATTGATTGAGGGGGGAGGAAGGCATGACTTTTAAAGTTCGCGATTTTGCTTACATAGGAATGGTCACATGACACAATTTTGGCATAAGATATTTTAAGAGCCATGTTTAGGGTAGTGGCTGGGGCGCTTGCCTCCCACCAAGGCGAACCAGGCCCAATTCTCGATGGGTTCACTCCCGGATTT
Source organism: Clitarchus hookeri (assembly GCA_002778355.1). Taxonomy (NCBI): domain Eukaryota; kingdom Metazoa; phylum Arthropoda; class Insecta; order Phasmatodea; family Phasmatidae; genus Clitarchus; species Clitarchus hookeri. The sequence goes on from NQII01004230.1 coordinate 214,358, forward strand.
TCACACGTGGGAATCAAGCCAGACGATGCTGCTAGTCGTGGGTGGGTTTTCTCGGGAATCTCCCATCCTGTCCTTTTGCTCCAGCATTGCTCCATAACCCACAATGTATGTATTCAATTTTACATTTTCTTCAATGACAATTTCATGCCACACTTGTTTTTTGTTTTCATAACTGTCAGGTAGATGACATTCAAATTGTTTATTTTACCAACTACCACATTTTAAATTTTTAAAATAGTCATGTAGGCACAAGTATAAAATGCAAGGAGACAATAGAATTGAGCCAGCTCAAAGTTTACCAACAGCGAATCGGTACACACCCTTGGTTATATTAACTGCTACCTTGAACCAGAAAGTGAATGCATACAAATATTCTTGCTGTGGAAGTTGCTATATAACGCAATTTAAAATGCAATTTGTGTGTTGATATAATGACATAGTTTAATCATTATCAAAATATTTTCCCTTTGAGGGGCGGTGGGTGCAAGCCCCTTCCACTCACCCTTCTGAATTTGCCACCGTAACAAAAGGCACATAGTTTGGGTACTGTATTGTGATTTTGTGTTTAATGTCATACTCCAATAGCGTCATATGTTACTAAAATGGACATACATTTATTATTTAATTTTTATTTTAGACCATTGTTGGAACTCTGCTGTTGATACAGACACTTCGCAGACCACCTGCTGCCAAGTTATTTTTAAACTTCAAACACACTGCAGCGCAATATGAACTTTCATTTCTTTTTTAGTAACCAAATATTTTTTTGGGATTTTTTTTTTACATGGAGTTGTTTCCCTAAATAAAGAGGTTAAGACTGTCACTTATCGGACGCTTGAATTGCATTGCAGTGTGTGAAATCTTTGTGATATTCTGTAAACATCCATGAAAAGAAAACACACTATTAATTTTGATAATTAGAATTATAAAGTGCAAACCTTTTTTTTTTAGAAATACCAATTCCAAAATGTAGTATCTCCATGATGTAAAAATTTAAAATTACAAGTGAAAAACTAATAAGCCTTAACTCATTCTTAGCAGTAAAGATTCAAGCTAGTTAGTAGAGAGAGAGTTTATTATAAATATTATATGTTGCGCCATGTGTTAATTGCATAAATATCCTCGCATGTTTGTTGGTCATAGAGAACAGGGATGAGTAGAGATGTAAAGAGTACAGTATGCCGCAAAAAATATGAGGCGAGTTGCAAATGGTAATGAAGTAAGGTAGTAGTGATAAAGGGAGGGGCCCAAAAAGAATTCTGTGCCAGCCCGCCCAGGTGGAAAATTTAGGCTACCTTAAGCTGCCCCTGGGTGATTGATTGCTCTTGAGGTTGGTGTCAGGAGCAGAAACAAAGCTGTACAGTTAATTTTTTTTTCTACACAAGTCTAATTGCAGATTTTTTTCCATTTCATTCTGGCAAAAAAAAAACATTAAAATTACAGCTACTTTTAATTTAACGAAAATTCTATTAGGTGCTTTAAAAAAAAAAAAAGTTTAACTTCGTACCAAGTACAAAGATTTATTTCCAGCACGATCTGCGAAATAATGTTAAAAATTCTCACACTAGCTTACCTTTTCACCTGACTCTTCTTCTACACCAGAGATGTCTGTATAAGGTGATTGTGCCTCCTCATACGTTTCTGCTTTTACACTGGACTGAAAACAATTGTACATCATTAATATGGGATGTCATAGTTCTGTTTCAACACAATCACACCACACTGTCTATTTCAGGAGCAAATAACCTCAGACCTCCACAACCCCTCTCTCGCACCCCATCACCACAAATTCAACTTTGGCTGATGTGTCAAGCAAGGACATGCATACAATATCTATGATGGAACTCGAAAGCAATAAGAATGTTGAAAGAAAATGCAAACCAAATACCCTGATAAACAATAAAACTACTTAAAAAATCTTGCTGATGTTAAAAACAAATCTTATTCGTCTTTTAAACCCCAGGTAAACAGGTATACAGTGCACAGGTAAAACTATACAGTAATAGACGCAGCAGGTTTATTACCAAATTTGTATCCAAGAATTTTGCCTCAGGAAAATGCTATTGTGATCAACAGCTACCCTAGCTCTCCAGCTGTTCCAACACTGATCAAAACTTGCTCTTGTGAATATCTTAGATCAGTTTATTAGCCAGCAGTGTTGACATATTTTCAAAATGGCAAGAAATAGGTTATAAAATTCAAATCTTGTTTATAATTATTTAATTTTTAAAATAGCATATTATTTAAATTTCTATTACAGAGGTAAATTTTCTCTAGCAATATTTTTGATATAGTGTATGGTTTTGAGAAAATTAGGAAGATACAAGGTTCAGTAAAATTAAAACCTTAAAAGTTTGAAAAAATTCTAAATCCTCAACTGTCCTGTAAGTTGGTATAAAAAATGAGTTGTGTGTGATGCATAACCAACAGGTGCAGCACGAAGCTGGCATGTTATATGAGGGTGCGGCAATAGTGTCAGCCTCACCAACAACAAATATCAAAACGAAGCAGCGATCCATTATTAATTATTTTAGAAGCAACATTCATAACAGAATGAAAGTGCACTGTGGTGATACATATCTGACACTGCAGGAAAAGTACATGTGGAGCAGTAATTTTTATTCTGTTATTACGTCTGTGATACACTCACTCTCCACGACCAGGTCACGCACACCACATAGTAACGCCAGAAGAAAATAATAATAATAATGGCGTGTGGGGAGTGCACCCAGGGCAAGGCAACACCCTCCGAGTGACGGTCTTTCCAGCTGGGACCCGTAGGTGACCGTCATCCCCAAGCATGACAGAAATGAAACCCTAGAATGGAGCAGCGCTGGAATGCAGGGGCGGGGGAAACGGGAGTACCCTGAGAAAACCAGCCGGCAAGCTGCATCATCCAGCACGATTCCCACATGCGAAAATCCGGGAGTAAACCTGCCGGGGATCGAACCCGGATCGCCGTGGTGGGAGGCGAGCGCCCTGAACACTACGCCACCGCTGCCCCTACCAGAGGAAAAAAAACAGCAGCAGTGGAAACAAAAATGAAGGAAAACTGTTGCTTCACTGTGGATCAAGTAGTGGCCTGTATCAAGTGGTGAAACGTCGCCGACTTAGAAGGGGACACGCCGTTAGTTGTCCCCCTGGAGAGGAAGGGGCAAGCCTGTAGGTGCCTCTTAGGACAATTTTGCTTCTCTTGTTAATTTTATTTTGGTGTGATCAAAAACTAAATTACACGCTGCATAAAATATAGAGGAAAGACTATAACGCAGAAGTGAAGATGTATATCAGCATCAGAAACACATTATAAGAATTAATTAGAGACTGTGTACAATATATCAGTGCATCTTGGTGAACAAAACCAGTCTTGGTGCCCATTTGCTCTCATTCTAACACCTTTTACTAAATTTAGGGAGGGGCCATCCCCAGTTGTTATGCCACTGGCCTGTATGAATATCAGTCATGGTTCAGCACATCATATAAACAATGATGTCCTGCAGTTCAGTGCAGTTTCCAGCTGGTAGGTGCCACATCAGGTGACTGCGGAATTATTTGAAACCTGTCAGGTGCTTCTGTGGCACTATACTTAAAGCTGAAGGGTTAACACCAGCCAGAAACCAAGAAAGCAAGCAAGGAATGGCACCATAACTTATCCCCAAACACGAGGTCACGCTGAGTCCCTTCTGGGATGAATGAGTCATTTTGGAGCTACACACCCAGAGGTGAAACTGTCAACAGTGATATACCTGCAGGACTGTTCAAGAACCACCTCTCTACTGCAATAAAGTCAAAACGATGTGGCCTTCTGAGTGCAGATGTTTTGTTATTGTAGTACGATGTTCACCCTCATACACTGTGTCTACCATCAAATATCTGTACTTTGAGTGTCTCCCTATCCGCTGTATTCATCGGACCTCGCCCCGAATGATTTTAATAAAGATATTTTGGGGGTTGGAGGGGGGGGGGTCTAATGAAGAGATACAAAAGGTGGTGCATGAGTAATTGCACAAAATACCATAAGATTATTTTCCTCTATGTATCCATGCACTTCCCAAACACTGGGATATTTGTGTTGCACGGCAGGGGAACTACTGTATGTGGAAAAGCATTGTTACTGTATATTTTCTGTGTACAATAAATTGCACATTACAAAATGTATAAGTTCTACATTTGACTCAATGTGGGCGGATTTGCTAACTACCACAAGAGAGGTATTCCGAGATGATGTTCATCAAATGTGCACAAAAATTGTGAGGCCAAAACATATGGAACCCCCAAACCAGACATAGCCGTTCAGGTTACTCTGTCCTGTTGGCTGTGTAGTGGAAATCACTTGTCCAACAAGTGCCACCACATAAAGACCATTTGCCAATTTTGTAAAAATCATGGCCCTATTAAACATGCCTGTATCACAAAGAAAAAGAATAAATCATCTGTTGACAACAACCAAAAAAAAAAATAAACCAGGGAGTGTGACATTTATCAGTGGACTCACCAGCAGACAAAATGGTTGAGTACACTTTTTTACAATATGTGGGGAAATAATCATAGACGGCCATTATGTATGGAAGTGTACTTCAATGATAAACGCCTGGTCATGGAAATAGATATTGGGGCACAGGCCACTCCATCATACGTTGGCAGATGTCTAAATCCTTGCGGCCTCATGAGCCACCTTTGAAGACTATGAGGGGATATTGTTGCATACATGGTCCCTGGAACACTTAGCCATGCTGGGAGTGTTGGATGTTGAAGTGAGCACAAGACATAAGGAGAGTGTCCCACTTGAAGTTTTTGGTGATGCAAGGGAATGGTCCCAGCTTGATGGGTGATGACTGATTAGAGCCACTGGGGATTGAACTGGTATACTTGCATCAAGTTCAGGATGATCATTTGAACAGGTTGATGTAACGACATGCCTTGGTGTTTTAAGGCTGATGAGCTAGGAAAGTACTTCCAACCACAAGTATCAATTACTATCGAACAAGAGAGCAAGCCATGTTTTAGAAAAAGTCCACCTGTGGCTTTTGCACTGCAGGAAAGAGTCAGGTCAGAAATAGATCAACTAGAGCAGCGGGGAGTGTATGAACGAGTATCTTTCTCAAACTGGGCTACACTTTTAGCAGGGGTGTCTGGTAATGTGGTTTTGTTGGATAATATTTTGATGAAGGGGCAAAATGAACTTGGGCATTGGTACAGTGTTCACCAGAGCAGACAGGGCTTAAACTAAATAAGTCAAAGTGTGTTTTTGCAGTGGAATCTGTCAAATTTNACAGTGTTCACCAGAGCAGACAGGGCTTAAACTAAATAAGTCAAAGTGTGTTTTTGCAGTGGAATCTGTCAAATTTCCGGGGCATAAAGTTGATATGAAGGGCATTCATCCCTTGGATAGCCAGGTAATAGCCATACATGGTGCATTTGGATCAAGGAATAAGAAATAACCACAGGCATTTCTTGGGTTATTAAATTTCTATGAAAGGGTTTAAAATAACAAATAGGAAGTTTCAGAACCATTGCATAGATTACTTGCTGCAGGAGTTTGGTGGGAGAGGACTCAAGTTCATTTGCAAGCTTTCAAGAAAACAAAACAGCTTCTGCAAACAGATATGGTGCTTGTACACTATGATCTCAATAAACCCCTGATCCTAACATGTGATGCAATGAATGTGGGGTAGGAACAGTCCTAGCTCATGATCTGGGTGATGGGGTGGAAGCTCCAGTAGCATTTGGGCTAAGAAAATTACAAAAAAAAAAGTGAACGCATCTATACTTACAGCTAGACAAGGAGGCCCTTGCAGTGAGTGATATTTGGTGCTACCAAATTTAAAAAAGTACCTTGCTGGCAGGTCTTTTCAAAATAGTGACAGACCACAAGCCACTTCTCAGACTACTGCATCCTAAAAATTCATTCACCCCTACTATTGTGATATTGGCCATGTTCGAGTATGAACTGGAATATAGACCAGGGGTCCAAATAAGTTATGCTGAAGCTCTTAGCCAGTGTCCCTTCACAGTCGAGAGTTTCCNCTGGAATATAGACCAGGGGTCCAAATAAGTTATGCTGAAGCTCTTAGCCAGTGTCCCTTCACAGTCGAGAGTTTCAGGTTCCAGCTTCATGTGAAGTGCTCATGCTTGAAGATTTACCAGAGCCACCAATGAAACCACTGGGAGTGGCAGAAAAAAACAAAATACGACCAGGTTTTATCTCAAGTGATGCACTATACCTAGGGCTACCTGTTTTTCGCGAAAAGATAATGTGGAGGCTAGACTTCACTATCGTATGTGCACCCTTGCAGTTCTTCATTTGACTATTGGCCGCTTGTCTTTGTACGAAGACAGTCTGAGCAAGCCAATCAGAGTTAAGTTTCTCAAATACTGACCGTCAGTGATTCACGGGCAGACAGATAAGACGCATAACAATTCAAACAATCTAATCATGAAGGTTGTTCTGAACTAAAGTGTGTTGGAACACAGCTTGCCCTGAAATATTTTCGCGGAAATAAGGTGCTCCTAACTATACCTTGCAAATGTGGTGAGCCCACATTAAAGAAGATGACTTGCATTCGTATCATATTTGCATGATGAACTTCCCTTGCACTGAGAATGCTTACTACAGGGAAACAAGGTTATAATCCCGACCAGTTTACAGCCAGTGATGCTGAAGCTGCTTCACGCCAACCATGACACCATGGTGCACATAAAAGCAGTTGCCAGAAATTTAAGTTGGTGGATGAAGATGGATGCAGTAGTAGAGGATGTGGTACATGTCACAGCTGCCAAAATAACCCATTCAAGTTAGAAACTGTGGCATGGCCAGCCTCTGAGAAGCCATGGTCTTGCTTGCATATGATGGACTTTGCTGGACCATTTCCAAGGGATGATTTTTTTGATTGTGGTAGATGCATAGGTACTCAAAGTGGCCAGAAGTTTGATGGGTGCCTAGCCAATATGCCTGCTAATGCCACGATGCAAGAATTACGGGACGTTTTTAGTTGCCATGAATTGCATGATGTCATAGTGGTAGACAATTGAACAGCTTTCAGATCACAAGAGGTAGCAACATTCATTGAAAAAAAAGGAGGACATATGATATTTTTACCCTCACAGCATCCATCAAGCAATGGGCCCGCTGAACGTAGCGTACAAACAGTGAAACAAAAAACTGTGGAAGCTAGCTCAGGGTAACTGGCACACGCGCATAGCACATACGCTGTTTTCTTAATGCAGGCCCCCCAGTACGGAGACCCACAAGACGCCAGTAGAGTTGTTGAAGTGGTAACGCATGTTACAACCAACTACCTTGCTTATCAGTTTCTGCTGGGTGATCCCAGTATGGTTGTGTAATTACTTGCATAAGCCCAAGTGGACAGCAGGCTGGGTGATTGCAAGGGTGACTTAAGGGCCGGGTGACCCAGGGGGCACCAAACTAAGGTTTAAAATTTTTGAAGTGGTTTTAAATATAACTTTTAATATTTAAGAATTTCTTATTAAAATTTTTTGGGTACTTTAACTGGATAAGATAAACAGCACAATTTTAATAATTTCTGTCATGAACATCCCAGTCTAGCTGCGAGACACATTTCAATTTGCCTCAACTCCCTTACACCATCATTGGACTAGTCCAGTGCGTCATCCCCTACCCGCTCAGACATGTAGGCACGTGTACGGCACACAGGTCACTATTAGTAGTCACGGTGTGTGTCTGTTGTGTTTGCATTTGGTTTTAAACAATGTATGCTAGCAGTGCGTGTTGTGTATTTTAGAATGTAAAATGTGATTTACTAGACATTTATTTGAAATGTTGGAAAAAAAGAAGCATTCTGGATATTTTTATTGAAAAGGAAGGCACAAATAGCTGTTAAAGTAGAAAAACAAGTAGCTATTTAAAAAAAAAATTTATTACAGTCAGTTCTTGTCATACACAACCTAGTACTTCAACATCTGAAGAGTGTGATTTTCAACAAGATCAAGAAAATCTGACAGATGCTGATGGCCATCATCTGCGCCAAACGATGGAACTTATTTGAACTATTAACAACAACTTGTTGAGGAAGGAAGGTGCCTGGGTAGTGTGCGAATGTAGTGTCATACGGCTATGGAAGTTGTTAACCTTCATTTTGTGTGAGTAAATCAAAGTGTAACTTACAATCAAATAACGAGCCAGTGGTGGTTAGAGGATTATATTGATTGAGGGGGGGAGGGAGGCATGACTTTTAAGGTTCGCGATTTTGCTTACATAGGAATGGTCACATGACACAATTTTGGCATAAGATATTTTAAGAGCCACGGTTAGGATAGTGGCTAGGGCGCTTGCCTCCCACCAAGGCGAGCCAGGCTCAATTCTCGATGGGGTCACTCCCGGATTTTCACACGTGGGAATCAAGCCAGACGATGCTGCTAGTCGTGGGTGGGTTTTCTCGGGAATCTCCCGTCCTGTCCTTTTGTTCCAGCATTGCTCCATAACCCACAATGTATGTATTCAATTTTACATTTTCTTCAATGACAATTTCATGCCACACTTGTTTTTTTTTTTCATAACTGTGAGGTAGATGATATTCAAATTGTTTATTTTACCTACTACCACATTTTAAATTTTTAAAATAGTCATGTAGGCACAAGTGTAAAATGCAAGGAGACAATAGAATTGAACCAGCTCAAAGTTTACCAACAGCGAATCGGTACACACCCTTGGTTGCATTGACTGCTACCTTGAACCAGAAAGCGAATGCATACAAATATTCTTGGTGTGGAAGTTGCTATACAACACAATTTAAAATGCAATTTGTGTGTTGACATGATGACATAGTTTAATCATTATCAAAATATTTTCCCTTTGAGGGGCGGTGGGTGCAAGCCCCTTCCGCTCCCCTTCTGAATTTGCCACCGCAACAAAAGGCACATAGTTTGGGTACTGTATTGTGATTTTGTGTTTAATGTCATACTCCAATAGCATCATATGTTACTACAATGGACATATATTTATTATTTAATTTTCATTTTAGACCATTGTTGGAACTCTGCTGTTGATATGACACTTTGCAGACCACCTGCTGCCAAGTTATTTATAAACTTCAAACACACTACAGCGCAATGTCAACTTTCATTTCTTTTTTAGTAACCAAATATTTTTTTGGGATTTTTTTTTACACGGAGTTGTTTCCCTAAAGAAAGAGTTTAAGACTGTCACCTATCGGACGCTTGAATTGCCTTGCAGTGTGTGAAATCTTTGTGACATTCTGTAAACATGCTTTTATCCATGAAAAGAAAACACACTATTAATTTTGAAAATTAGAATTTAAAAGTGCAAACCTAATTTTTTTTAGGAATAATTCTAAAATGTGGTATCTCCATGATGTAAAAATTAAAAATTACAAGTGAACAACTAAAAAACCTTAACTCATTCTTAGCAGTAAAGATTCAAGCTAGTTCGTAGAGAGAGTTTATTATAGATGTAATATGTTGCACCATGTATTAATTGCATAAATATCCTTGCATGTTTGTTAGTCATAGAGAACAGCGATGAGTAGAGATTTAAAGAATATGGTATGCCACAAAAAATATGAGGTGAGTTGCAAATGGTAATGAAGTAAGGTAGTAATGGGAAAGGGAGGGGGGCCAAAAATAATTCTGTACCAGCCCACCCAGGTGGATAATTTAGGCTACCTTAAGCTGCCCCTGGGTGATGGATTGCTCTTGAGGTTGGTGTCATGAGCAAATCCAGGGGGGGGGNTGTGGCTTAAGCGCCTCCCTTATGGTTTGGTTTTACTCGGTATAAAATGATACTATTCTTGAAACCAAGAACATTTTTAATAATGCAGTGTCAAAACACACATAGTATAGTAAAATAATATTTAAAAAATTATTTAGAGATGGCCTATCCATGTTGGTACTTAGTGGATAGGCTATCTTACTGGTAGATATGTGGTTTGAATACTATGCAAATTGCCCCAACCCTAAAGTAGCCCCCTCAATGAGTTTCTAGATCCACCACTGGTTGGTGTGCAGAGTATGGGACGAGCAGGGTCGCGACCATCTGCGACACGTGGACCAGCTGCGGTGCTGTCTGGGCCAGGCACAGACATTGGTAAGACACAATACCAGTTCTCAGTGAGTACTAGGGGAACCACCAGTGCTGCTAACGATACGGCCAGTCCAGTCTGGGGTCTTACAGAATCATCCACAGGTGGGGTAGCAACAGCAAGGGGTGGAAGATAATTCTGCAAGTTTCCGAGGGTCTTCTTCGCCATTCTGAGGGTGTTTGTCAGCAGTCCCGAGGTGGATCAAGNAATTCTGCAAGTTTCCGAGGGTCTTCTTCGCCATTCTGAGGGTGTTTGTCAGCAGTCCCGAGGTGGATCAAGGCTAGACAGGGTCAGCCAACCAGCACCACCATTCCTGAGGGTTCGTCAGCAGTCCTGAGATAGATCAGGGCCAGATAGGACAGAGCCAGCCAGCAGCACCGTTCCAAGGGTTTGTCAGCAGTCGTGGGATGGATCAGTGCCAGACAAGGACATGCCAGCCAAATTTTGGTGACGGTTCTGAGAGTTCATGTTGTCCATCCCCAATCCAAGGGGATGCCCTGTAGCCCTGAGGAGGATCTTGTGTCTTGAAGTTCAACATGACAGCATTTTCCTCCCAAGGAAACTACAGGATTATGTGACATTCTGAGAAGGGAGGGAACTTGTTATGTAAGGAGACTCTTAGTGTAGGTTAGGTATGGTGACTGTTAGTGTCATATTTTTCTATGTTGTTAACTTGGAAGGTGTGCATCATGGGAGGGAGCTCTTGTAGTCCCCGCTAATTCACACATCTCCATTACCTTTCAGCACAGGTGCGATGGGAGTTGTCCAGTCTGAATTTGTGACAGGTGTGTGCATACCCTGACACACTAACTTTTAGAGTTCTTTTTCTATGTTTGGCAGTTATACAAACAGAACAGATCACACTTTCAGTTGCCTAGGTTCCACTGTTGCATATAGATGACAAAACGTTGTAGGTGCACTTTCAAATCGGTCCAAACCTTTACTAAAAACATTCTTGAACTCTTTCACTACACTTCACTCATGTGCAAGATACTTATTCCAAGGGAGTCCACTCAATTCCACCCCAGCAATGAGCACCACATTCCCTCCTTGATACTATTAGAGGAAGCTGATATTTATATGGTCTACAGACAACTGGTACTTTACAGGATCCCAGAACTATCACAGTGAAGCTNCCTTGATACGATTAGAGGAAGCTGATATTTATATGGTCTACAGACAACTGGTACTTTACAGGATCCCAGAACTATCACAGTGAAGCTGTAATCTTGCAAGATAAAATTAGTTTTTACAAATTCTGGTGCATTATGACTGCACTGCTTCATCCCCCATTCTACAAATTAACCTGTCCCTAAGAGTTAGATCCAAATTGATGCCAAAATTGCAATTATATGGAGTAGTAAGCTAGGGTTGTCATCAATTAGTATAAAAGTTATTTAACGCAAGCCTTTAATTGTGGAGTCATTTCTGCAAATTATGATGCATGTTATTATATTGTAAAATAATTAAACCTAGTATTTGTGGTAATTAATATGAATGCCAGCACTGCCAATTCCATTACAACCTCACGCCCTTGCTTCGGTCACTGTGATCCCTCATCCTTGACAAATTTGTGGCTATGCCACTGGATAACTGTACCTTATACTTAATTTAACAGCTTGAACAGTAAGTATACTAAAAGTGCTGGCACTGCTGCTCTGAAATGAAATAAAAATTCTAGTTGTGGTCTTGTATTTAACAACAAACATTGCAGACAGTTGGACACAAAACTGCAAAAGCATGGAAAAACAATTAATTTTTTTTTATTTAGGAGAGTTTCAGAAAATTACTAGAAAGGTAGGTATTTTACAAATTTGATACCTAATGTTTTACATCTATATGCATTAAAAATATAAAGTAAAATAAATCATTTCAATATCTTTACAAATGTGTACCTAGCAGTTTAAATTAAATGTTAAAGACATGGAACTACTTTCCTTCCATTGTTACCAACTTTACTGGGGACGTGCCAGTCAGTATTCCTACTAAAACAATGCAGGTAGAGGCAGAGACATTTTTGAAAAGATGATTTCAAAAGTGCTCAATCAACCATGATCAGCCTATAATGAAGTTGGCATGTTAGTTATGGCTAGGGACAGGAAAATTTCGCGTTTTACACGAACTGTGGCATAGACTATGTATTTTGGAGCTTCAGCTTTCCTATAATTGGCTGTTGCGCCATCGTGTAGTCAGTTTTACCTCAGACGAGGTGGTGCTTGCTTTCTTGCAGGTCTATTCTTGGCTCGGAGTTCCGCTGGGCAACTGCTATCCAGTCGCAAACATAACATAAATAAACATGTGTTAGAGGGCTAGCATGTCCTAAAATTAATTCGCGAAGTTTTCCAGTCCCTAATGATGGCATGACAGGAGTGCTGNCTAATTAATATGAATGCCAGCACTGCCAATTCCATTACAACCTCACGCCCTTGCTTCAGTCACTGTGATCCCTCATCCTTGACAAATTTGTGGCTATGCCACTGGATAACTGTACCTTATACTTAATTTAACAGTTTGAACAGTAAGTATACTAAAAGTGCTGGCACTGCTGCTATGAAATGAAATAAAAATTCTAGTTGTAGTGTTGTATTTAACAACAAACATTGCAAACAGTTGGAGGACACAAAACTGCAAAAGCATGGAAAAACAATTAATATTTTTTATTTAGGAGAGTTTCAAAAAATTACTAGAAAGGTATGTATTAAAAAAATTTGATACTTAATGTTTACCTCTTTATGCATTAAAAATAAAAAGCAAAATAAATAATTTTAATATCTTCACAAATGTGTACCTAGCAGTTTAAATTAAATGTTAAAGACATGGAACTACTTTCCCTCCATTGTTACCAACTTTACTGGGCACGTGCCAGTCAGTCAGTAATCCTACTAAAACAATGCAGGTAGAGGCAGAGACATTTTTGAAAAGTTGATTTCAAAAGGTTACATAACATGTTAGTTATGGCTAGGGACAGGAAAATTACGCGTTTTGCATGACCTGTGGTATAGACTCCACTGTCCTGTGTATTTTGGAGCTTTCCTATAATTGGCTGTTGCACCATCGTGTAGTCAGTTTTACCTCAGGCGAGGTGGTGCTTGCTTTCTTGCAGATCTATTCTCGGCTCGGAGTTCAGCTGGGCGTGCCCAATAAACTGCTATCCAGTCGCAAACATAACATAAATAAACATGTTTTTCAGGGCTAGCACGTCCTAAAATGAATTCGCGAAGTTTCCCAGTCCGTAATGATGGCATGACAGGAGTACTGCTCGGTGCAAGAGGAAGGTGAGCTAGGGAGCAAGCGAGGGTTGCGTACCTTGTCGAGGTCGTGGGGCGCGCCGTTGTACTGCGCGCGCTCGTGGCCGTCCGACTGGCAGACGAGCGCCATGGGCTGCGACGAGTCGGCCTGGCCCTGTCCCAGCACCGTGCGCAGGATGGGCGTGTCGCGGCTCATCAACAGCGACTGCAGCTTCTTGCGCTTGAGCGGCGACATGTCGGCGCCGCCGCCGCTCGACGCCGC
>NQII01004231.1:8016-29574 GCA_002778355.1 Clitarchus hookeri
CATGCTATTAAACTATGTAAGAACGGTACCGGACTATGTCACTGGTCCTTTCATTCCGGCGCTGCTCCATACTCACCTCGTTTCACCCTCATCGGCTCTCAAGACCTCGATGTTGAAGGCCGCCCAAATCTCTTCTCTCAGATTCATTTCTCTCAGCCAATGGACCTATATTCAGTCTAAATGTTGCTTGGGTTGTTTTCCATTTTGGCCAATCAGGCGTTTTCCTTTTCTTTCTCGAGTAATAGGTAGTGTTTCGGTCGTCGGCGTACTAAGGCCTGTCGCAGTCTACACCCGGGCTGATGGGGAGACCAACTGCGGCTTACAACTTCTACAAGTTCACAAATCTACAACTTGTTGACCTGTACATTTATAGTGACAAGTCACATAACATAAACTGAGAGATGATACTTGTAAAAACCGTGGATGGATTATAGAAGACTAGTTAACAACTGTAACAAATGCCTTCATGATCTTATAAAATGCAATTGTTTTTTGTTTTGTATTCCATGATAATGCCAACTGTTCCAAGTCAATGTAGTCCAATTTGCAGTGTTTGTTCTGCTGAAAATTTGTAAAATCTGTTAGTTTTGTTTACACGGAATCCGGCGGTTTTGTTATAAACATTTTCAAACTGTGTAGTACTTAACCTGCATTTCCGTTTAAATTCAAAGACGTTGACTGCCTCAAACGTGCTTCCTTATACCTGAAGCACTGTCTTCGTTATCTACAAATACCGATATATTTTAATATTATACAGAGCTACTATAGCGACAAAAGACTTCTGAACACAAATTAAAGTCCTAAAATACTTTACATTATAAATTCACTAAAGACGCACTTGTGAACAGATAGGTAACAATATTGTGGATTTTTCTCTAACACAACTTACAAGCTTATCAATTTATGTTACAGAACTGGTCTAAGGGTGGCATTTGACTTGTGGTTACAAGTCTCACACTGGTAGCTACAGGTATGCTCATGTTACAGAAAAACTGCAAGTGTATCATCGTACTTACAACTTGTGAGATTTGAAGGAGTTGTGTTATAGGGGCCGTTGTAGGTTACCAGGTGTGCAGCCTTCTCTCACTGGAGTTGTTGGCCTACCCTATCGTCCATACAACGATTAAATAAATTTGCGAAAAATTTCTCAGCATGCAACCTTCAACAGCTGTTCATGCCTCAATAGTACACAACAAGAACGGTGAAGGGGGATTGATTGATTAGATGCTGAGTAGTACATACTTGTTAGGCTGAGTATGTTTCGATCGATTATACCATTCGTACTCCACAATCATTATGCGTCAAGCCCTGAAGAGCTCTTACAGTCAACTATAAAAGTGAAAAAGTAGAATGGCCAATCACCTCTAACGCTGTCACACTGGTACGTGACTACGTACCAGGCCAGCGCGCTGCCAGTAAAATAACGGTTTGTAAAGGGCAACAAACACTAATAATTTTTCTTTAACCCTGTCCCCAGCCAGTGGCCATAACAGAGTTTAAGATGAAGTACACGAAATTATGGTTGGATACAAGAAGTTATGATTTATATCAGCAGAGAGAGACTAGCCGAAGTATATTTGGAAAAATTTTCCAGGGGTGCACAGCTGTAGCACCAAGTACAACCTGGCTGGGCCTCGTCGCGATCCTGTACCAGTCTCGGACTGAAGCCCTATCCAATGATACCAGATAACATTTAGCCTAATCGTATAATTTACAACTATATAACAAGATATACAATTTTATAATATATAACAAAAATTGTTGTTTCATATGTAGTGGCTCACATCCGAAGCCGGCTGGGAAAAGTTGCTCAGGGTTAAACAACTGAAGCGCTAAGAGTTACAATCCCCCCCCATCCCTCCCTGTATCGTAAACTCCAAGACTTTAAGCGCAGTTACCCCATCCCCCCAAATTGATATCAAGAAAATAACTAAATAAGTTGTTGTCTGTAAATTTTATATAAATTAAGTTCCTTCCAAAAAATAAAAGTAAAACGGAAAAAAGTTTAAATTATGAAGTCTCGCTTGCCACAAAAAAAAATCACGTGAATTTTTGCAGGTCTCTAAGCCCTGTTGAAATAGTTGCACTGAAACATTGCGCCAGTCCTCAAAAAAGCTGAAGTTCAGTTGAAGAAGCAGCCTGTATATAGTTTGAAGCAAATATTCAACACATTCACTATATTTTTGTTCAGTTTCCCGGATAAATGTTAACGTATATTCCACCAGTTAGCAATTTTCTTATAATTATATAAAGCTCTTTAAAACAAGCTGGCTAATTTTCTGGCACAATGAATATTAGCATGTTAAAACATGCTATAGCGTTTATTATGTAGCGTATTTATTCTTTCCGCGTGAAACTCGAGTTAGCTGGTGGGGTAGAAAATTAGTCTACCCCGGTGGATTCATCGACTGTATTGCCGTATTTAACTATAGTTCTGTCTGGAACGCTTAAGAGTGTTTCCGTTTAGGAAATAGGGACTGTAAAATGTGTATCNTAAGTTCCTTCCAAAAAATAAAAGTAAAACGGAAAAAAGTTTAAATTATGAAGTCTCGCTTGCCACAAAAAAAAAATCATGTGGATTTTTGCAGGTCTCTAAGCCCTGTTGAAATAGTTGCACTGAAACATTGCGCCAGTCCTCAGAAAAGCTGAAGTTCAGTTGAAGAAACATCCTGTATATAGTTTGAAGCAAATATTCAACACATTCACTATATTTTTGTTCAGTTTCCCGGATAAATGTTAACGTATATTCCACCAGTTAGCAATTTTCTTATAATTATATAAAGCTCTTTAAAACAAGCTGGCTAATTATCTGGCACAATGAATATTAGCATGTTAAAACATGCAATAGCGTTTATTATGTAGCGTATGTATTCTTTCCGCGTGAAACTCGAGTTAGCTGGTGGGGTAGAAAATTAGTCTACCCCGGTGGATTCATCGACTGTATTGTCGTATTTAACTATAGTTCTGTCTGGAACGCTTAAGAGTGTTTCCGTTTAGGAAATAGGGACTGTAAAATGTGTATCNCGTATTTAACTATAGTTCTGTCTGGAACGCTTAAGAGTGTTTCCGTTTAGGAAATAGGGACTGTAAAATGTGTATCTATTTTTTAATAACCGCTTTCGAATTTGCGCTGTAAAATTTCTGTCTACGTAGGTCGTCATACATATTCAACTCCGTAGAAATGTTACGTTAGACAGTTTGACTTGTATTTTAACCAACCTAAGTTATGATTTCATTTCCTTATTAAAAAGGTCAGGTTTTAGGGTAATGGCAGAAGGTAGATATCATTGATAAGTTTAATATGTCGTTGGTAAATCAATCATACTTCCGTATCACAAAGTAAATTCGAAACAAGGCTGGTAACAGTAAAATTTCTCCAAATTTTCCAGACAGTAACAGTATTAATGGTGTTTACAGATATTCGTTCTGTTATAGGTTACCTAAACACTAATATCTCATATTGCATACTTTATATAAAATATACAATAACATGGTGTTTTCAGCCATCTTCAAGGTCAAACGCCACCTTTAGGAATTCGCAAGACAGTAAGTCGTTTACGTATGTTGGAAACTTTTTGAGATGATTCATTATGCAAAATTTTTTTTGTTACAAAAATAAAGTCGCACTTTGACAGTGCTTTTCAATTGTGACTTGCGTACGTGTACATCTGAAATGTTTCACTTGGCCACTTCGAACAGAAGATGAATTGCTCGTACATTTATTTTGCAGCATGCCTGATCATAGTGAAAGATGGACAGTATTCAGCCAGTGACGTTTAGCGGTGGGGAGAGACAAATGCTGATTGTAAAGTTAATCACTACCCGTCCACAGTGGTTGAAATCACTGATTAGCCACCTAATAAAACCATACGTTCACTTATCATTCAAAACAACTAACGCGTTCTCTTTTTAAATTTACCCTTACAAAATTATGTTGTTTTCCGTGCAACCACGACGTTATCTCAATTGTAGACCAGAGTCTTTCATTTCATGCTTTGCGCATGCAGAAAACTATTACTAGGTTCTGTAGTTATACATTTACAACACACGTCACATACGGAGCAATACAAATGTGTCCTTTTTATCTTAAATAGCACGATGCTGCTATCCGTGGTAGATAATGGGTATTTTAGATTAGAATCACCGTCATGTTTACTAGCTTCTTGCCTAACATTTTCATTACAACATAAGAGGTCCATTCCAAGAACTGGTTCAGGCAGCGTATAACTTACGTGTTAAGGTGAACTTAATTATTTTAGAGAACGGCGATACGAAGTAATAGGCTGTGTTCGTGTAATATGATGAAGCACACTCTGCAATAATGTTATTAACTAATGACTTTTAACTAACGCTCTTTATTACGGCGTTTTTTTTTCTCTCGCCTGTATTTAATGCGAGCCACTTTTTAATAAAGCTACGCAAAGCAAGTCGCAACAACTGTATGCAAGGCTGTCATATTGATATTAGGAACTAAGAGAACTTGGTTTTATTATTACCATTTACAACATTGATACTAACACATTTTCATTATGAATTATTATCATTACTAATACATTAAATATGTGCAAACTTCGATTTGAAAACTCACGGACTAAGATTTGTACTGAAGAAGTTGTTTTTACGACGTATGTGGTATAGCGCGCAGAATTTAAGCACCAAGTCTCTGGATTCTATTCCTAAATTAAGAATGGATGTAAATGAAAGACTAATTAAGGCGCCCGTCTACCTGGCGCTTGAACTGCATTGCAGAGTGTTCGAAATACATGTTTTTCAACGAAACTATTAAGCGTGCGTCCAACGTGCTGATCTACGAAAAGAACACACACTTCAGACGAGGGCTGTAGAGTGCTTTCAAGACATCACGCACATCAGGAACATCAATTCAGAGTACTCCAAAACCGCTAAAAACGGCCTTTCCAAGGCGATGTAGCTCAAAATGCACGCATCAGATACATACAAAACTACTATAGGGGCCTGCACTGAACCTTCCTAAAGACTTCCCACTAATAAAATAATATGGTCACCGCTGAAAGTCCCATAGGTACACGCAGCACGACGAGAACACTGCACGCCAGTTCAGAGCCTTGCGCTTAGAAGCGATGGCGTACTTGATGAGCGAGGTAGTGTCGCCCTTATCGCTCCCGCGCTTCTCGGCCTAAACGTGGGAAAAAGTTCCAGGTAGACGGCGGCCTTAAGCAATAACAAACAGGATGTTCATGATTTTACTGCTGCCATATACACATGAAATGCGTATTTTATGGTACTCACAAGGAACCATGTAAGGCGAGCGTAACTTTAAGGTGGCAAACAATTTTTAAGGTGGCAAACAATTGATCGTTGCAAACAACTGGTGAAAATGAAAATATACATTTTTTGCCTAGTAATACTGGTTATACAACTCCAGGCTGATTATTATTCTAAAACCTTATTAAGAAATAAATCATTCGAAAGTAGTTTGTTAATATTCTGAGCAAGTAAAGTATCGGAAGCTCACTTACAAGAATTTATTTACGCCAGCTCACTTACAATAAATTATGTAGTCTTGACCAGCTCCCCTATAATCTGTAGTGACATACGGTTGTTATTTATTAATGTGACAAAAGTAGACAACTCGCTGATTCTGACAGTCTTAGTTACTCGCCATTTATCCCTCTGTCGACTTCGTGAGACCATAAAAAAAAGAGAAAACTGAGAACTGTGGCTGGTTATAATGAGTGTGTAAATTATGAACCAGTAGTTGGTCTACACCACGAAGTAGGATACCATTTTCCCTTTCAGCGTGAAACTTTCTCATCAATTTTGACATTACATTGCTTAATTTTTTTCTAAGGTGAATTTCTCTACCATTAAAAGACCTTATAAATTAAAGTGTACATGCATTGCGGAAATGAAATACACTAGATATGGAAACTTGCGTTTCTGAGGTTTTAACTACCGCACCTGTTTGGCAGAGAGACTGCTTACTCGAGCCAGAAAATTTGTTTCTCTGTCACTATGCACGAAAATACCGTATGCAGATATTTAAGCCTTGAACTATGATGTTGTGTGATAAACATGAAATTAAAACAGCCATCATGTTATTGCTAACGATTTATTAACGAAAACTATACTAACGTCATTTTTGTAATGTTGTAAAATACCTAGGTGAATTTTAACCAAGACAACATAATTGGATAGAAATGCTGCAGATTTTTTTTACTTTGGTGATAATACTTACTTACTAAACATAATTATTTTTTACTTGGAATTACTTCACGACACCACAAATACTGCCGAAGAACCAATTGTCATTGACGTTAGCCATGGCATCCAAACAAACTGCCGCGCCGCAAAGACGGCACATAGTTCTAAATGTTGCATTTGTTTGGCAATGATAGTCAAACACACAGCTCACTTACACTACCCGAGACGTCATTAAGTAATTACAACGAGGAAAACAATATGGCTGTGGTAACAAAATTTCTGTACCCACAACTCACTTAGACTGTTAATTTAGTGACAGCAATCAGGTTGGTTTTTGATACCACCTAAATATTGTTAACGTAGAAGGTTATTGCAACAGAACTGCATGTTATGGTCTTGTCCGTAATTGAATTGCATTTGAAACTAGGAATATAGCTCCATATAGGAGCGTTGTGTTCCTCCTGAAGAACAGCCAGTTCCTTCAGCAGACCATCTTCAGCAATATTTGGAGTGTTCCCGCAACAAACACGACTGCAATAAACTAACATAACATTCTGTTGCTGGTGCAGAGGTTTGGTTACTGCTACCATGAATACAGATGGCAGAACAGTTGTGTTATCACTTCTCTGCTAATTTTCCTTCTCTTTTTATTTTCTTTTCTTCTACGATGATGAGCGTTGCCTCCCACGTAATACTGTAAGGTTTGATGCCAGGGTCGGTGTTCNTTTTCCTTCTCTTTTTATTTTCTTTTCTTCTACGATGATGAGCGTTGCCTCCCACGTAGAACAATGCCTCACCTACACGATTTTGCCAGATTTTTTCATAATAAATTTCTATATTCTGTAGGTATTAACCTAGACCTTGAAATTGGATGACGTCATGCAACCTTGACCTTTGATATGAAATTGGACGACATCATGCGACCTTGACCTTCGGCCACCATCTCGAACAAAATCTACCGCTTAAAACAAAAAAATAATAGCAATTTTTTTATAAAAATTTAGAATCGCAGAAAAATTCATAATACCTTGGCGACTGAAGACGAGGCATGTCCCTATCTTCAACTTCATCGAAGACAAAGTCAAGGTCTTATAATTTTTTATGCGATTTTGTAATTTTCGAAAAAAAAATTGAGTTAATTATTTTTGTTTTAAGCAGTAGATTTTGTTTGATATGGTGGCCAAAAGTCAAGGTAAATGTTGCATGACGTCATCCAAGGTCAGCCCAAGGTAGCATGAAATCATCCAACGTGATGGTTGCTAGTTGTCATGTTTCCTGCTGTCGTGAGTGAGGAAAATGGATTTTCTCAGAGTGTTCCCGTGATTGTTTTATAAACGAAATATGGGTGTTTAAGGTCAAGGTTACGGTTGCTTGTTGTCATGTTTCCTGCTGTCGTGAGTGAGGAAAATGGATTTTCTCAGAGTGTTCCCGTGATTGTTTTATAAACGAAATATGGGTGTTTAAGGTCAAGGTTACGGTTGCTTGTTGTCATGGTTTCTGCTGTTGTGAGTGAGGAAAATGGATTTTCCCAGAGTTTTCCCTTCATCCCTAAGGTAGATGTCGACCGAAATAATGGCCAAAGGTCAAGGTCGTAAGACATCGCGGTTCCAGCTATCGCGAGCTTGGCAAATGAGTTTCCTCAGAGTTTTCGCATGTTTTTTCTTCATCCTTAAATATAAGAGCATGCATATAATATTTAAAACGAAAAAATTTGTTACAATGCCTTGCATAACTGAATTCCTGTCGTAAAGGAAAGTGCATGTGTGACTCGGCTGGTCTGCCATCCTAGAGCCTGGTCTCTCTCTCTCTCGGCTAGTGTTCTGTGCCATCCCTTCGACTTGCTGAAATCTGCACGGTGCCCGCGCGGCCGGCCGACCACCTGGGCGGCATTACAGATTCTCACGATGTTAGTTGATCGCACAACGTCGACCGAGTCGGATGCGTTCCACTGCTAGTTATGCGGGTTGTGAGTGTAGGCCGTAATCTGAATTTGATGGTTTCGTTTCAGTCGGTTTGTAAAGAGGTCGTTTGCTATTCTGTTGTACTAAACAGGACGGCCTGGTCTTGATTACCATCATATAACACGATGTACAATGCTCGACACGTGTGCAATATGCGCAGGTTGGTAAGTGATTATAACTAGTTTTCTTTACACTTTATTTTTTATATCTGTTTACATCGGTATGTAGCAGTGTCGACCTTGTCGCTCACCCTGCTTCTCGACTCTGCCGTAGTATTTTATATAAGCCTTCTGCGACGTATGTTGCTCTATGCTCGTTCATTATGCGTTGGTTGGTAGTGCCTCTGAACTGTAGCGTAGTTGGGTCGGAGTACGTACGAGGGGTAAATAGTTTGCTATTCTGCTGTACTAACCAAGGCTACCCCGTCATTTTTCAGATGTATGGTATTGTCTAGCACCAACTGATGGGATATGCTCGTCGCTTGTGCAATACAGTGAAATCCCGATATTTCGCATCCCGATTATTCGTATATCCCGCTAATTCGTACAAATTTGCCGGTCCCTTGAGAAAATCCCTTTAATTCGTAAAAAAACAATGCATTCCGGTCCCCTCGATAATACGTATTTATTTTGGTGCTCGAGCTCAATTATAACGTCCTATAATTCTTATTTACAACTTTAAAATCTCGTTAACTCGTAATGTTTTTAACCCTAGACTGTACACCAGCTCTAGATTTATGCAATTCGGGCAGGGTAAAAAAGACCGGAAGGGTACTGAGGGACGTATGAGGGTTTGGAGGGCAGGTAATGACGCCGAGTAGACTGTGGGGCGATGCGTCTGTGATTCTCAGAACTAAGAGGTGCCTTGCTGTCCGGTCTACGGTTATGAGAGGGTAGGAAGGAGCAGAGCGAGTGAAAAGTTAGTCAGTTCGGTCTTAGCTATGCCTCCGAAAAGAGCTAATAAGTGTCTTTCCATTAGAGAAAAAAAAATCATTACCGCCGTGGCCGGTGGTGATAAACAAATTGAAGTGTCCAAACATGATAACGTTCCTCCTTCCACAATAACATCAATTCTGAAGAACAAGGACAAGATCGCCTCCCCGTCATCGGACAGCAAAGTAAAGCGCTTTAAGACTGTTGAGTATCCACAACTAG
Source organism: Clitarchus hookeri (assembly GCA_002778355.1). Classification (NCBI taxonomy): domain Eukaryota; kingdom Metazoa; phylum Arthropoda; class Insecta; order Phasmatodea; family Phasmatidae; genus Clitarchus; species Clitarchus hookeri. The sequence goes on from NQII01004231.1 coordinate 17,315, forward strand.
AAGAGAATTTAGAAAAGTGGTTTGCGCAAGCACGGAATTCCAATGTACCAGTTGGAGGGAACATTTTAAGAGAAAAAGTAAAAGTTTTCGCAGAAAAAAATGGGAATTAACGACTTTCGTGCGAGTGATGGTTGGTTTGATAGGTTTAAAAAAAGGCACAGCATAAAATTTAAGAAGCTTAGTGGGGAAAGTGCGAGTGTATCGGCCGACGTTTATTCTGAGTGGAAATACGAATTGGGAGAAATAATCGATTCTTATGAGCCCAGCAACATTTTTAATGGCGATGAGACGGTGTGGTGTTATTTTATAATTGTCTCCCCGACCGATCAATGTGTTTTAAGGAAGAAAAGTTTCACGGAGGAAAAAAATAGTAAAGAGCGTGTTACCATATTGTTGGGCGCCAACATGGATGGATCTGAGATAGGCAAATCAGCAAAACCAAGATGTTTTAAAAACATAAAAACTTTTCCGATGACCTATCCTGCAAACAAAAAAGCGTGGATGACGGGCAAATTATTCAAGTAATGGATACGGTCAGTGAATGCTTATATGGAGAAAAGGCAGCAAAAAATTCTACTTTTCATGGATAATTGTACGGCCCACAACAATACCCCACCGCTCAGTCATGTTAATGTTGTGTTTTTGATTGCCAACACTATTTATAATCTGCAACCTCTAGACCAGGGCATAATTAAAACGTTCAAAACCTTTTACCGCAAGGAAGTAGTGATGCAACTCCTTGATAGCATAGAGGATGGGGAGGATCATAAAATCGCCTTATTTTCAGCCATGAACATTGCTCGCAAGGCATGGCAAAGTGTTAGTAAAAGCACAATAAAAAACGGTTTTCGTGCTGTGGATTCACGAAGGTGGAACTTTCATCAGCAGTTACTGAACAAGACTTTGAATGCCCTGTGAATTGGAATAGTCTTCCTCAAAATTAGGAAAATTCTATAACGTTTGAAGATTTTGTCAATTTTGACGATGGCCTAGCGGTAGCGGGGATTCTAACTGATGAAATTTTGGCTCCATCTCAGGACATTGATGGTGTAGGTAATGACGAAGATGATGTGCTGACAATTACACCTAAAGTGGCTAAACAATACATCAACAACGTGTGCCATTTCTTAGCGAAATCAGACGTTGGCGATTAAGTATTTTCTGCTTTTAACATACTTGACAAAGCCATCGACAATACCCGTCTGCAAGGTTTGCACCAAAAGAAAATGACAGAATTTTTTAAACGTAAATTTTTAATGTGTTTGTTATTGATGTAATTATTGATCTATGTATACAGTACATATGTATACAGTACATATGTATACATAATATGTAGCCATGCGATTATCATTACATATTAATGCAAAATCGCATTAATCTCGTTATTGTGTATTTTTTCTTTTTTTGCTCCCGATTATTGGTAATCCCGCTAATTTGAATATCTCGATAATTCATATTTAACATTCAGTCCCTTGACAATACGAACTATCGGGATTCTACTGTACATGCTGGTTGGTAGGTGTTTATAACTATTTTATTTTTTTATGTGTGCTGACATCAATGTATAGCACTGGCGACCTTATTGCCCCGCGCTTCACGACCGTAATTTTTTTGGGCTAACACAACGTACAGAATTCGTTGTTCGCACAATATGCATAGGTTGGTAGTTGTTTATAACTATATTTCCTTTACATTTTTTTTATCTGTTCATCAGTATGTAGCAGTGTCGTCATCTCTTGCATGACCAATGTTTTAAATTCATGATGTTTAGTGGCAAGCAAAGGAACACAGCCTTTACAAGACGTGTAATGCAGCTTCAAATTATCATAGTTGGTAAATAGTGTACTGCACTTGACATATTGGATAAATTTTTGAGGTTGGTCCTTGTGAACATATGCTCTTTTCCTGTTGCCGGGAATCCCAGTTTTTTTTACTATAGTTCTCGACGCGATAGCAAAGCTTATATCGTTATTACGGACTGTGGAACTATCAGGTATTTTTTATAGTACAGGTTCGATACGACATCATGTTCGTAGCGTACTTGCGTCTATGTTGAACCTTTATTATTTATTATTATGTGACTTAATTATTTCATGTGTGGGACGGTTTTATATATTGCGCGAGGTTCCCCCAACCCACGTGTTAGGCTGACGCTGTTTATTACGACCTACAGCCCTCACAGTCAAACCATACCACTGTAGTCCCACTGTGCTTTCGGAACCGACGAGCTGCAATCCTCATTGGCGGTTTGATGGACACTTCGTGCATCTGGAATTTTTTGAGCTACTTGCACCGAGTACTGCATGCATGGGTGAGTGTTCTGCATGCTGCACGTCGGAATTCGGTTATGTGTGTCGACTCCAGTGCTCCTGGCTGTGCCCATCGGTAACGCAAACGATGTTGATATTCCCCTGACAAATAACAGGGGAAACAAAGATGGTCGAAGACCACCGCGGCCCTAGCAGACGATGGCCATGCACTCTAGCGGAAGACTGGTGGAACAAAGATGGCGAGAGCATCTGTGTATATTGCTCAAGCAGCGATCGTCGACTGCAAGGTGTCAGTCTCCTGAGGTGTACGTTAGCAGACGACGATGGTGAAGGTAAGATGGTGGATGAGGGTGATTGACATGTGCATGTGTAATTGTCGTGTGTGTAGTTTATGCATGCATATTTTGCATTTGTATGATTGGCTGTGCATGTGATCTTCTGTCTGCGTATGTGCTTAAAATGTGACTGATATATAGAAGTAAACAGTACCCTACAGGGAGATATTTGTTTGGACCTGATTTCGGGACTTAACACTATACAAAAAGTATTAATCCTCTTTCAGGCATAGCTAAAATCTGATAATTTCTTTCCTCGTATTGCGGAAGTATTTCAGGTATGTATGATGGTGAAACTAATATTATCGCAGGTTAAAAAAAATGAATAACACAGAAGTAATGTACACACTTTACCTTTGTTTTACAGACTTGACATAGAGAATACATAGTAATATTTGATACATGCTCAACTTATTCTTAATTCGAGCGAATCAATTATGGTGTCTGTTTATGTAGAACAATTCCTGCTGTGAGCATTATAAGCACACTTATTTACGTATACCAAGCTGCAGTTATCACATGGGTAGGTCTTGCAGGCGATGGCAAATTAGCAGTTGCTATCTTCATGTCGTTTGACTTTGGAGCTGTTAGTAAATGTCTTGACGCAATACTTACACTCCATTCCCGATGAACGACAAACATTGGCATTGCACTTGTTGTTGTGTCTATACAGGATATCACTCTGAGTAAACAGCGCAAGTAAACAGCGCATCGCAGTTAACACAGCAGTAATTCTTGCAGTCGTCGAATGGACATTTACTATTTTCATATTGACTGACACTAGAGCTGATAGCAAATGTCTTACCACAATACTTGCACTCGCTTACCGATGAACGACAAAAATTGCCTTTGCACTTCTTGTTATGTATGTACAGGCTATCATTGCAGGTAAACACCGCATCACAGTTGTCACAGTAGAACATCGCGTGTGCTGGGCTGAACACACAATGGCTACTTTCATGTCGGTGTGCATTGCAAATTTTACTGAGGTATTTCCAAGGTAGTAACATCGTTTCCGTTATGCTTGTAGCAGCTCTTCAGGGTCCCTTGCTGTTGGGACACTGACGGTGTTACAGATGGTAAGTCTTCAACCATTGATTTCATTTTTATATTGTAGCAGAGTACACGATCGTAGTAGATGAATGTAGTCGTAACGATCTGCTTTCCACCACCATGGTCGCAGACGAAACTGAATTCCTCTTGTAATGGAATAGTGCATTTGTGACTTGGCTGATCTACCACCCTGGAGCCTGGCGCGTCTATCTCTCTCTCTCTCTCTCTCTCGGCTAGTATTCCGTGCCATCCCTTCGACTTGCCGAGACCTGCACGGTGCCCATACTGCCTGTCGACCACCTGGGCTGCCTTACAAATTCTCACTATGTTATTTGATCGTGCAACGTCGGCTGGGTCGGATATGTTCCGCTGCTAGTGTTGTGAGTGTTGGCTGTACACTGAATATGATGGTTTCGTTTCAGTCGGTTCGTAAGGAAGTCATTTGCTATTCTGTTGTACTAACCAGGACGGCCTGGTCTTGCCTAGCATCGTTTAACACACAGCGTACAGCACCCGACGCTTTTGCAATACGTGATTTCGCTGGTTGGTAATTGCTTATAACTGATTTTCCTTAACATTTTGTTTTTATATCTGTTAGCATCAGTCTGTAGCAGTGTCGATCTTACCGCACTCTCGGCTTCGCGAAAGTATTTTTTCGACCAATGTGACGTAACTCTATAATCGCGCAATATACACTGGTTGTTAAATACTTGTCACTTTTTGCTTTTATAATTGTTTTTATCTCTGTTTGCATCAGCGCGTAGCAGTAACGTCTCTCTTGCGCAACAAATGGTTTAAAATGTATGTTGTTTTGTGGCAAGCAAAGGAACACAGTCTTTACAAGTCGTGTAATGTGTATCGCACTTGATGCATTGTAGTCATTTTTTAGGTAGGTCCTTGTGATCATTCTTTCTTTCTAATGTTGGTATGCATTCTAGCTTTTACTTAACTTCTTGGCGTGATATCAACACTGGTATCACTATTATGAACTATGGCTCATTCCTTATATATATATAGCGAATTGTTAAAGAATTGGGCTCGTGATGTACTTGCGTATATGCCAGTCCTTTATGGTATTTTATGTGACTGATTTTTCATGTACAGGACGGTTTCATATATTTTACACTCGGCTTCCCCGATCGTCTCGTTAGGCTGAAGGTATTTATTTATATTAATGCATAAGAGTTTTAATGTAACCTGCGACTATATGTCTTGTTACCAGTGCGATTGCATATTCCTTTAATTTAATTATAAGGCTGTTTGTTAAGGGTTACCCATGCTAGCGATGACTCGAGTCATCGGCATTTGTGACGGATTGATGGAGTTCGTTTATATTACTATATATGTATTTTACAGTTACCCACGACTATGTGCATCATGCATGTAGCGCATTTGTATCTATATATAGCTTTTTTCGCATATAGTTTTTGGTTGTGTGTTACCTATGCTAATGTTTATATATATACATCCTGGATGTCGGTGCGCGATGGGAGGCTAGTTGTCGCTGAGGGGGATCGGAATTTGTTGACACCTGCAGTAACAGACGACAAGGGCGGGAGTGGGTGATTGACGAGTGCGTGCAGGCCGATGCGCATGTGTGTGCTCTTTCAGACCTTACACTCCTATATGTAACGGTAACTTTGCGACGCGCCTGTATGTATACCTTAATTTTATTCACATGAGTGGACGTTTGTTACATGTTCCTGAACTTCAAAGAATAGGAAATACTGACCAACTATGCTTGTAACAGGGCTTAAGGCTTCTTGTCATTATCTCCTTGATTGCGGTCGGAAGTGATGAATGTGATATGGATTTGGTGGTCGTAGCTTTGGTGGGTGAGAAACTTCGGGCTACAATACTTATAAGAGGGCATAAGTTGTAGGTACTTGTCGCTACCACCTTGTTTGTCATCGGAGGTGAGCCCTATGATATGAATTTGGTTACTATATCCCTGGTGAGTGGGAAATGGTAGCCAACTATGCTTATACGAGTGCTTAGGGCGTACTTAACATTAACATCCTGTTAGTTGTCGGCAGAAATGTCTATGTTATGAAATTTACAACTATAGCTTCGGTGGATGGGAAATGGGGGTCGACTATGCTTATAAGTGGGCTTAGGGTGTGCTTGACCCTCGTCCCAGTTCACCATCGGGGGCGATGACTATGTTATGAATTTGTCAACTATATCATAAATGGATCGGAAATTATATCCAACTAGGCTAAAAGTGGGTTTAGGACATGCTTGCGCTTGCACTTCTATTCGTTGTCGGAGGTGATACATGTTTTATGAATTTGGTGGCTGTATCTTAAACCGTTTGAAAATTACCTTCAACGATGCTTATAAGTGAGCTTAGGGTATACTTGACACCGCGACCTTTTCGTTGTCGGGGTGAATCTTATGTTATGAATTTGGTGGCTGTATCTTAAATGGTTCGGAAATTACAACCAACTATGCTTATAAGTAGGCTTAGGACATACTTGACGCGTGCGTGGTGCGACTCTATGATAGCGTGCGTGAGCAGGTTTCGCTCCGTGTCGCACGGGTGGAACCTCAGAGCATGAGCTTTGTCCCCGCCAGGACGCCAGGTGAAAGGAGACGAGAAGGAGTATGAGAAAAGCTGTGTGGAATGACAGAGCATGGTACTAGACCTCCACCAAGACGTCAGGTGAAAGGAAACCTGAAGGAGTATGGGAAAACCAAAGTGGATTGACAGCATGGGAATCGACCGCCGCCATGACGCCAGGTGAAAGGAGACCAGAATAAACTCGAGAAAACCAAGGTGGAATTGCATAGCATGGGCTGCCAGGATGTAAGGTGAAAGGAGACCAGAAGAAATTTGAGAAAACCAAGGTGGAATTACAGTACATGAGAATTTTCCCAGTCAGGAAGCCAGGTGAAAGGAGACCAGAGAGAATATTAGAAAACCAAGGTGGCATCAGATGGCGGTGTAGAGGGAACATTTAAGATGGATGGCTCGAAAAGCAAGAGAGGGGAAAGGGTGAAAATAAAGGAGATGGGAAGGAATATGAGAAAACCCCCAAGGTATAGAACGAACGAGAGAGGGAGAAAGAGAGACAGGAATGAATGAGGGAGAACGTAAAATAAAATACAAGAGAAAATAAGGGAGACCAGAATGAATATGAGAAAATCCCCCCAAGGGGTAGAATGGACAAGAGAGTGAAAGGCAGGAAGGAATTGTGGAACATGGGAAACCCCCAAGGGATAGAGCAGACGAGAGAGAACGGGCGTGTGAGAGAGAGACTGGAAGGAATGAGAGAAGTTGCATAACGGGGCAATGAACTCGAACATTCTTCAGACAAGAAGGATGGTGCTAATATGGATTGGCAGAGTGTGCTTGTAGATGATTGCACACTCCAGCGAACAATTACACAAATTCATCCGGATTGAGCAAAAGCCAACCGCATTGTGGAAAACACATTTTCGGTGAAAAGTTTTGCTGGTTTTGAAAGAAATTAGGAAACTTTTGGGCAAAATATGGTGATTTTGGCCGTTTTTGAGGGAAAAAGAGAAATAGCTAGGAAAAAAGGAAAAAGAAAAAAAAGGCCACGTGACGTCATCCAAGATGGCCGCTGTGTTGCAGCGGCTTCGCATCCAACATCGAGTTGCAGCATAAACCTTTTTTTCCTACTATTCCTATCAAATATATTTAAAAAATAGTGAAATGGTTAAAAATGGCATTTTTAGGGCTGTCCTGCGCGGAATACGTTGGTGTAGTGGTCAGACCACTCGCCTTCCACCTAGGCGAACTAGGTTATATTCCCGGCGGGATCGCTCCCGGAATTTCGCATGTGGGAATCATGCCGGACGATGCCGCTGGTCGGCGGGTTTTCTCGTGGATCTCCAGTTTCCCCCGCCCCTGCATTCCGGCGCTGCTCCATACTAACTTCGCTTCACCCTCATCGGCTCTGAGGACGTCAATGTTAAGAGCCGCCCAAAGCTCTTCAATCACTCACGCACGGAACCACGTGACATCACAGGTGGTGCTCGTGAACTGAATCCTGCCGGTGGTGTTGAGGGGCGAGCCATCACGTCTCTGGTCTGCTCGTATCTCGAGCCAGGTGCCAGAGAATACGGCCAGCGGTGACCCACGAGGGTAAAAGGAGATCACCTTCGCCGCTCGGCATCTCGACCACTCGGATGACGCGGCGCAGAAATCCGCCGTGATTAACGACGGCCGTCGTGCCGCTGGTGTGCGCCGAGTCTGTTTAGTCATCTCGCCTCCATTTGACTGTCAATCAGCGCATTGTGCGGTCCCGCGCACGAGGCCACCCTCCATTTCCCTCCTCTTATTTTTATTCGTGAGAGGCGCCTGATTGTTTCTGACGTCGCGGATTGCTGCTCCGTGACCGCGCCGATCTCCCCGTGTGCTTCGCCTTTTTATTTCCCCACGATCGCTTTTTGGCACGGTTTCAAGGTCGCGAGCTATGGCGAAGGACATGCAAGTCACAGATACGTCTGAGTTCGGACAGGGAAATCACGTTCCCGCATAATAAATGAGACACGCCAGGATTGGCCAAATCTCTCTTCCAGGACGACGGTCAAGTAGGCCAGGAATAATAATAGGTTTTAAAACAGTTCTATTAACAAAAAAATTATTTTTGTTTTGAGCAAATACGAATTTTTCATGGAAACGTTTACACGTAAGCAGCTGGAGTCAGTTTATCGATGCGAGGTCAGAAGGACTATTTAACCACACAGTTGTTGAGTATATAGAGGTGAAACAGCCGCGAACTCCAGCCCACACACGCCAGCAAAATGGCGTCACCGGCGAGCAACATGTTGGAACACCGTTCGCCGATCAGTGCTAGGTAACCTACTTGTCAGAGAGCGACCCATCCAATAGGCAACCTTTCGCAGCACGCATCAGCTGATCAGACTCAAGACCCGGTCCCAGAGCCTCACACAGCCAGTCAGAGAACGGGTAAGCCCACATCAAAGGAACCGCCACGATATTTCGTCTCTGTGTATTTCCCACTCTGTGACTTTACCAACTTAGACTAACTTTTGTGTAAGGTGTCAGGTTGAGATCACCCTACAAAACTGGTTAAAATTATTCCAAGGCTACCTCAACCTGTATAATATACACAAGCGTAATCCGTAATTATTACTTCCCCTAATATTAAACAGTGGTAAGGTCTTTAAAAAATTGTTTTCAACGCGATGCTCAGGTATTTAATTGTACTGTAAATAAAAAAGAATTCAATACATGCAATTTAATCACCGTAATTTATTTTCTAAATACAGTCACAACTATAGGTTGCTTAATTTTTTTGGCAAACTTGGGAGCCACGGCTTTTCTACGTTGTGCTATCCATAACCAGTAAAGTATATTATACACTCGCGTCTACGTAACCGCTCTCGAATGCCTACGGGCTTAAGAATAAAGGTGCCGTAACAGTACCTGCACTTCACAGCCAGTCGTTGATCCTAGAAACCAAGACGGGACGCAGACTTCCATTCGAAAGCCGCACTCGCCGGATGCTGCTGTGTTGCACGGCCTCAGCTCCAGATCACCACCAGCAGGCAACCACGCCAGCTGACGCGTCGAGCCGGGTTGTCGTACCCTCCCCAGGCACGTCGCCGATGCAAACGTCCACGTCGACAGCACAACACAACCGTGGTTTTACGTTAGCAGTTTCCACGAGGTACATTGATAGTCACTAGCGTAGTTTGGAAATGCCTACCGGAATCGCAAACGAAACAGCCACTGTAGGCGTCTGATTCCAGAAAAGTTTGTAACGTGCTAAACCACGTAATGGAACACGTAACAAGTACTTTGACTGGACCGGCACGTAAATCACTCAAGTCAGTATAATTTCAGTCAGTCGCAAAAACACACTTGGCTTTCCACGGGGATCCAACGTTCTGAAATCTTTGACCGGCCCCGGGTTAGCTCGCCGCGTGGCACTGCCCAACTCGCTACGACAAACGACTCTCGCCTCACACCATACCGGCAGACCCGCTCAACCCCGACTCCCCCTCGCGAGCAAGGCAACATAACCGCCTAGCAAACAACGCCGCCAAGCGGTGACTCCCCTAACAAACTCAGATAAAAACCTAGTACTCAACATGCGATTTACGTAATCTAATTCTGAATACATTAAAATGCATATATTTAAATGGAACACACCGCAATTAAGAATAACTATAATACGTCCGGTTCGTATTAATAATAGTTCCAATACACAACGTATTAAATAAAAGTAAAAGCAGGTGCTGCCAACCTCCACATACTTTAACCAGGTGTCACCGAAAAAAATCCATGTGACGAGACAATCGTACCAATGTGTTTCAAATAAATTTCATGATGCGTTCTATACGTAAGTCGACACAACACTTATTTCGTTGTCGCAAGAAATGAGATTTAGGATTTGTGTACAATAGTTAAGTTCTATTACATAACAGTTTATCTTAGAATCGTATATATGTAGTCCTGTAGTGTATGGTAATGTGATTAGTCATAATAACATACTTCCGTCACCTATGCCATGCCAATCACCTTATGGGCAAAATTAAAAATTCCGTTCACGTTATTATTTAGCATCAAGCTAGATTCCACAGCGCTACATGTAGTCGAGGCGACGACATATGTCAATTCTCTGCTGTGTAGTGTTTGGAGCCATTGTCCTCCTGATAGGACTACACACAATTCGCGCACGTTATAATAAAAGTGATTATTCATCAGCGCAGTTACCCTCGGCGTGGCGTGTCAAGTAAAATATCGTCCAGTGGTAGACGTAGCTCAAAGTAACATTTCCCGGCACTTGAAAGTTCTTGAAATTTAAGTAAGGCCTTCAAAAGTCCTTAAACTATTTCGGATCCTTTAAAAGTCCTCGAATGTTAAGATTATAATAGAATTCATGGCATGAAAGTAACTCTGCGAATAGGAGAAAAAAAAACATAATATAATATATTTGTATTCACTTCACCACGATTCTTTTAACTGAATTATAGACATTACGCATGCACAGTAGTTGCCAAAGAGTCAGAGTGTAGAGCATAAACGAATGGGAAGGTCATCTAGTGGTGTTTATGGCCAGTAAACTGTCAGGCAAACTAATGGCGGCTAGATGCTGTGAATGGCCATTTCAACACTGTGACATTGTCAGAACCAGAATGGTATCCCAGCTGCCAGATTAGGCTAAGACCTTGTGATTTAACTTCAAACCCTAAGGTACTGAAAACTGGCGACGGTAAAATACTTGTAGTTTACAAATATATTCTCAAGTTTTTCTGTGGTTTTCCTAAAGTATTCGTAAAATTCTTTTTGAATTGAAATTTTTTTTTGGTCAAATGGAACTCGAATGTTTGATGTCACAACTTAAAAATTAAAAAGGCAGGAGTAATGTTCATGAAAAAGTTGTTAATTTAGATATTTTAGTCCTTCAATTTGCATATTTCAATATTTGGAAAGTACTTAAATTTTTATTTCAAATGTCTTTAAGAACTCCGCCACAAGTGTTTAAGATAGAAGGAGCGTGACTTCCAGCAAAGCCCAGCACCGGACCTGGATGCTTCAAAAAGGATATTTTGCAATAGAATCTTCTTTGAGTAGGGCAATCATAATAATTACTACCGTTTATGAATAAAAATTTTGATACAAATGCAAAAAAATATTTTTGTAATTAATTTTATCCACGTTTATTTTAGCTATTAAAACGATAAGTTTCATGCGAAACGCGCATAAAACCAATTATCAAACATATTTGTAAACATTATTACTAATTTTCTATTACGTACAACCAAAGTAATTATTATAATAACTTTGCTTGATGGAATTTTTTTTTTGCAAAATTTACTTTGTAAATTATCCAGAATGAAAACACTCTTGAATTTTGATTAAAGATAGACCCTTTATAAATAATTTTGAAAACCATTTCAATAATTAAAATTTTGTAAAATATTTGAAACGTTACGAAATTGATGCATTATTCTTTCATATGTAACATAAATCGTATTTTTGTGTTATTTCTGGTAGTATTTAATGTATTCTGCATGTTGTAAAGTTAGGTGCATATGCGCCAACTTCTTGTTTTCATTAGGGGACAAGTCTCAAAATTTCTCTAACTGTACCCATGTTCATTTAAATATTATCTCTATCTCTCTGTCACACACACACACACACTCCCCTTCCATCTTGTCTCATACTGTGTGTTGTACGTTTGCGCACGCGGTTATGCATATAAGCGCCACAAGTGCTGGCGGCTCGCCTCTTCGGATGCCTGCGTTAGGAGTCAACGGCACGGCCCGGCCTGCCTCAGCTGATATTAGTGACTGCCCAGCTGTGTACTAACTGTTACAAAAACATTCGGCGCGCACCGGCAAACACGCAACTGATAATACGGAGAGTAACGTTTTCGGAACGGCATCGGGCTTCGCGCGCAGCTGTACCGTTCTCCCCTCGCCGGCCGCACCGCATTCCTCGTAAATTCACACACCAAGACTTGTGGCACTAACGGTAGTTATTTACTGTGGGCCGAAGTTAAACAAACAAAATAATTTCTTCTGAAGTAGTGCGGTTTTTGGTTGTATAAAACAAACTGAAGTAGTTACCGACTACTCTCTATCAGAAACAGGGTAG
>NQII01004231.1:36090-122239 GCA_002778355.1 Clitarchus hookeri
GGGGGGGGGGGGTAATTTCACCCCCTACCCACCAGTTGCCTTGCCACACGCACTGTCAACCCCCCACGTGATCAGTTCCTTTCCCACGACGAAAGGTTTTTCCGGTACCCGATAAATGATCTTCTTGTGGCTGAAGCCAGACAAGGCCCCGTGTGTAAAGGACTCAGACACTCTCAATCAGAGCAGTACACGTCTAGTCAACCCGCCACACCTGACCCGACAACAAAGCTCTAATATGGCGAAGTACGGCGTAGCCAATTGGAAATGAGGCCCGCTTGAGGAGCAAAACGTAACCAATCAGCGAGTGGGAAGCCCTGAACCCAAGGAGGCTGCCCCGTCATTTCGCGTCTGTGAAGCAGTTGCTGCCGTTCTGCGAGTAGAAAAGTTTGACTGCCAAGCCGCTGGTAATATCAGTTGCCTGTCCCCATAGGTACTGATGAGGACAACCAGCATTTTTTTTTCGGGGAAGGAGGAAAGGGGTGGGGGTTGCTCACAAAGTACTTAAGAAATACAGAAGTGAAATAGCAGCTTATACCACGAACTCCAGCCGCACACGCCTGCAAAATGGCGTCACTGGAACTTGTAGAAACCGTTTCACCAATCAAAGCTTGGTAACTTATATACAAGGTCTGTTCCCAGACACTCTCGCAACTAACCAGTGAATGGGTACGCCCACACAAAAAGAATTGTCCCGATATTTCACTTTGGTGTAATTATGTATCTAATCTGTGGTGTGGTCTTGGGCTTGAATATCTTTACTTGTGGTTTAACCAGAATTTTTGTGTACAAGTTTAAAAAGGAGCAATGGTACTTGTTTTACAGTATTAATATCCGCACAAACAGTTATTTATGTGAAAGTAAACTCATACAGTTTTAATGACATCCTGGAAGCGAATCTTAACATTGTCACATAGTAGGTAAGCTCACAGGGACTAAATGGCGTGCTGTTTCTTGGATGTGGGCGTACCCATACTCTGATTGGCTGCGCGAAGCTCTGGGAACGCACTTTGTATCTGATTGGCTCCTGCGTGCTGCGAAAGGTTCCCTATTTGGTGCACGGGCTGCCGGCTAGCGAGTAGATTACACCAGACGCTGATTAACGTAGAAAATTCCAACATTTTGCTGGAAAGCGACGCCATTTTGCAGGCAAGTGCCGCTGGAATTTGTGGCTGTTTCATCTCTGTACGCTTAAGGGGCCAGTCTGCCTGCATCGTTTTTCTCCTTTTTTTGGCCGAGAAGCGCGGGAGCTATAAGGGTCACACTGACACGCGCTACAAGAGCGCCATCGCCGCTACGCGCAGGGCTCCAAACTGTCGTGCAGTGATCTCGTAGTGCTGCGTGTACCTATGGCACTTTCAGCAATGACCCTATCATTTTATTGATGAAAAGTCTGTAGCAAAGTTCTATACAGACTCCTATCGTAGTTTGACTCGTGTCCGGCTAGTATGTTTAAAAATACGCAGTCTGAAAAACCCGTTTTAAATTATATTGTAGAGCTATTAAAATAATATTTACAGCATACGTGGTAAATGTAATATACCATTCTGGTCTCATCTGGGTATAATGTATTTTCGTAGGTAAACATACTGACGGGCACATTTAATAGTTTCGTCAGAAAACCATTATTTCAAACACTCTGAAACTCAGTACAAGCACCAGGTAGGCGGAACCCTTAAGTACTCTGAGGCGGTGTTGCTTTAAGGGCAGAGGAAGTTGCAGACCACTTAACCTCCTTTCGGATACGTCTGCTGTGTACCGACCACATTATCTGCTCTCGCGTGTGTAGCAAGCCAGGTTTCGCATCACTGAAACGGCTTTTCGCGTTGTCGGTGGTATTTGACACGAGACGTAATTACACCCCTAGGATAATACAGGACTTCTCGCCCCCAGCGTTGCAATGGTTTCGTCGCAAGATCTGATCGATTAACTTACAGACGAGATTAAAGCCCTCCGGATATTGGTAGCCTCATTCAGATAAATGAGTCCATTGATCTTTGTTTCGAATCGTGGAGGGCTTCTCGGAATCGTGCGAGAAGGATTCGATTGCAGAACTTCAGGGATGAAACAAATAAGCCAAGAAGTTTGAGCGTTGCTTTACCTTGTACAGCGCGTTTGGCGTAAAGAATACGTATACTGGGATAGCAATGTACACTCCAAGAAATTATTTGTAAATTTACCATATCAGTGTATGCATACAAAGACAAAGCGTGAATGGTAAACTATTTTCCCATACATCCATGGTATCGTTCCTACAGTTGCTCAGGAAAGAGTCAAATGCGTAGGAAAGTTCCCAGTTTCGTATAGTAGCGATGCTAAACATTCCCATATTTTCAGCCTGATAGTAGTACTATTTCCATTCACTATATAGGTTAAAAACTTCCATTACCGTTTAGAAAGTTCACGATGAATTTTTTTACAGTGTGCATTTAACTACTTACGTATATAATTCAGTTCTTCATTGGAATTGTACACCTGCAAACAAAAAATGAATATATTTTTATTGAAAGAATGAATAAAGCTTTAAGAGCAGTAGTTTCCGCGGTTCTAGGTCATTAGAAGCAAAATTCCTCTCTCTCAGAACCACTGGTGTGATTAAACTTGTCAACAGAAGGAAATCTACCAATTGAGGCTCTGAATGTTAATTATACTCACGCTTGAACAGTTCATCCTCTTGCTGCATAAAATGTAGAATTTTCAGCCCACTAAGAATCACGCGAGCTATCAAAATCCCAATGACGTAGTATATATATGTATATATATACACACATATATATGCTGGCTGTAAATACTATTTAAAACCTACGTCACATACGAATGCGTAGAAAATGGGCTCTCATATTCACTATTCAAAACATTGCCAACGAAAAATTAAACTTCTGACATGCCGCTCGGATTCGACGCTTGCAAGTCTCAGATAAATATTTCTGTATCACGGAAACAAAACCCTACATTGTTTTAAAGGCAGTAGCGAACCTACATGNCGAATGCGTAGAAAATGGGCTCTCATATTCACTATTCAAAACATTGCCAACGAAAAATTAAACTTCTGACATGCCGATCGGATTCGACGCTTGCAAGTCTCAGATAAATATTTCTGTATCACGGAAACAAAACCCTACATTGTTTTAAAGGCAGTAGCGAACCTACACGGTTCTGGAAACTTTCAAACCAAAAGTAGTCGCTGATAAACCGCGGACAATGCGGCGATCAGGACGTCACTTTGCTAAGAAAAAACATAGAGGAAAAACAATCATTAGACAGAGACAAAAAATATAGTTCTTAAGGCCCGGGAACTGCCCACGAGCGACTGCTAACGGCATTAATAACGTAATACTGAAGAAGACTAACATGGACGGTCTCAGCGATAAGTTCATGGCCAACATAAATAAATACATAAACAAACCTATTTAGCAGGGACGTGCAAAATTCGTGTTATTTTGTGACTGCGAACTAAACTCTAACACGTTGTATGCTAGTTTCACGCCAGCCATTGGCCTACAACTTTTGGGGCACGTCCCACGAAACGCTTTTAGCCAATAGTCAAAGCTAAACGGTTGAAGAACCAATCTCCATTCAAACGGTCAGACAGGTTAATGACGCTGCATAGTTGCCAGTAGCCAATGGAATCACAAATTGCACTCAGATACATATAGGGCATTGAAATCCAGCGCGATAACAAATAATGCCGCGAATTTTTCACGTCTCTACTAATTAGTAACATAAACTGCCCCTGATCAAAAAGCCAAAATATTTGATGTGTCATTTCAACACCGCTGAGTTGTGGTATCCATTTTTAACAACGAAGTGACACATACCCTCTTTATCCATTTCGTCTGCGTAGCAAGCATGCAAACATTACATGATAAAATTCAGTTATTATACCTCGTGCATCTTGAATTTCCGGCGTAATTTTCCAGAAGGCTGAAACGTTATTCACACACTTCGATACAAAGGCAATCGACAATGGTTAAGAAAGTAAAACTTAAGATGCGCCAGTAGAAAAAAAAACAGTAAGTACTCCACAGTACGACGTAGCCAATTATTCGTTCAACGTTATGAACAACTATGTAGTGTTTTGAGGGCCATCTCAACTGGCTTTCCACTGGAGCCTCAATTCATTCCATAGGAGGATGTACTTACAGTAGAACGGAGGTAAAAACAAGGATCGGCCACCCGAGTTCATCTTCTCCCATGATCTCAAACCACATGGTTATATAGATTCTGTTTTATGCTGAAAATGTTAATTGGTGTATCACAAAGTCTTGTCATAGTGTGAGTAGCTCTGATTTGTCCAGAATTTCTTCACATGCCTTGAAATTCGTGGATGCAGGTACTAAAACCAGTAGACCAATATCACACCATTTCTGAATTTCACAGCGGAAACATTACAGTGGCCAGGCGTCCACCATACCCACAAACGTTCATCAGATCGCCATAACACGTCACTGCACTGATTGCCCTTCCACTGTCCTCGAATACAACAGTGACGTCTTTTGCGCTAGTGCGAATCTTGTGCAGTAATATTTAGGCTTGTGAGCAATAGTTTTATCCACGGAACCATATTCAATGACCTCTTGTCGGGTGGTGAGATCACTTATTCCCGATGTTAAGCTACGGCGGTCTGTGCTTTATCAGTGTTTGCTGCATGCCATAGGAGTCACGGTGGTGTAATAGAATACTCGCACCCCACCAAGGTGAACCGGGTTCGATTCCCTGCAAGTTCACCCGGATTTTCGTATGTGGGAAACGTAGTGGACGTTGCCCTTGGACAGCGGATTTTTTTGGGACACTCCTGTCTCCCACGTCCTTGCATCCCGCCGCTGCTCCCCCTTCATCTCATTTCACCTTTAACGGCACTCAAGACTTTCAGCTCAACCAGTTATACACTGTGTAATCAAAGGTACAGGCTGTTCGTAGTAAAGTGAGTACTTTTGAAAGCCCTCTCATTTAGAATAATAGTCATTAAATATATTTTATTTTACCCTTAGACGTTAACTTCCGAGTGCGGTAGAATATACGCACTGTGTTTATTACTTACATGGCAGTATTATGTTTTTAAAACGTTGTTAAAGGATAAAAAATGTCTGAAAGGAAACAAAGTAAAGTGCCTCAAAAGTGCTCATTTTACAGTGAACATCTTATACCGCCACAGCGTTTAGTAGTCAAGTACACATAAACCAAATGGCGTGGCGGTTCCTGTGATGTGTGCTTACACACTCTGTAATTGGCTGCGCGAGGCTCTGTGAATGGGCCGAATGTCTGAACTGCCACTGCATGTGGCGCAAAGTTTCCTGTTGGCTGAGCCGCCGGCCGGCGAGTAAATTACCAGGCGCTGATTGACGAACGGCGTTCCATCTTGTCGCTGGCGATTTACGCCATTTTTCTGGCGTGTGTTGCTGGAGCTGGCGGGGTAAGCGGCTGTTCCACCACTGTATTCTTAGGCACTCTGTAACCTCGCTGTTTAACGCCTACCCATAGGCGTGTCTACAGGAAGGGCCAGGTGGGCCGTGCTGCCCCTCTCCACCTATTGTAGCTTAGCCATTTAGTATGGAAATTCCGTCAATACGTTTGTATCGTCCGCGTGTCGCTGTCATACACAAGTGCAATCAAGCTTTGAACAAGGGTTTGCGAATAGTAGCCAGAAATCATAATACAATTAATATTTTACTCTTCTCTCATCACCTATCTTGGATTATGAAAACACACCCATCCTAATTTACTGAGCTTATTTCTTTACACCAATAAGTATGCTTGATGTACAGTAGTTTGACTACGGCTCTCGTAGTTAACACAGTCGTATACACATACACACATCGTCGTTGTGGGTACTTATCATGGTACAAACGACGCGTCTGCACGACATTCTCGTCCACCTTACCGCACACGACGTGCACATCAGCTAGGTCCTGATAGGAGCACATGTCGCGCAGTACAACTTCAATCACCACACGTATCACTTAGCGTACTCTTCACCTCGCAATTGCAAACTGCCAAAGCGTCTCTGATTAGCGTATTCTGATAACTGCAACCACCTGCGGAAAGGAAGACATACAGGTTAATTAAAATCATTGTTTTGATGGCCAGAACTGGGAAACCAAGCGTTTCCGGACCCATTCTGTACTGAAATATTTTTTGTTGTCTACGTATGGGGAATTAATTCTTGCAGTAGTGGCCACCATCTTTGAAACATTGTGTGTATAGACACACAGTTGGAAAATTATAATTTCAGATTAAATGAAACTTGGCGGCCCCCATACAACCAGGTGTGCACGGTGTTACGACCAAGCTTTTCAGCCAATTCGTACTTGAAAGTATTTAGGGACGTAGCTTAATAATGACTCATGATTTGGTAGAGCACAACAGTATCTGATGAGGTTTTACTACCTGAAGATTATACAGTTGCTATTTAAATGACCATTGATTGGGATAGGTTTAAATTGAATTTAAGACGATGTTTATTTAATTATATTATTATTCACTCCATTTTAATTAAACCTAACTGGAAAGTCATCACCTTGTTAATGTTGCCAGNTGCGGAAAGGAAGACATACAGGTTAATTAAAATCATTGTTTTGATGGCCAGAACTGGGAAACCAAGCGTTTCCGGACCCATTCTGTACTGAAATATTTTTTGTTGTCTACGTATGGGGAATTAATTCTTGCAGTAGTGGCCACCATCTTTGAAACATTGTGTGTATAGACACACAGTTGGAAAATTATAATTTCAGATTAAATGAAACTTGGCGGCCACCATACAACCAGGTGTGCACGGTGTCATTGAAGGAGACCTTCCACAGCATTTCGCTCGTGTCAAGCCCGAGTATTCTCCCGAGGGATGCGGGAGGNTCCTGACGACAGACGCTGGTCGAAAGACGCTGTTTCGGGTGTTACGCCGGCCTACGGTGTCTTCGAAGGAGATCTTCCACAGCATTTCGCTCGTGTCAAGCCCGCGTATTCTCCCGAGGGATGCGGGAGGAAGGTCTGTTCCCGGAACATCACAGAGGAATGTACAGAGGATATTCGTGATGGCGGAGTGTGCGTGAGAGCACGCTGCAGACCGGACGTTCCTCGGGTTGTTGGCGACGCAGTCTCCGCCAAAGAAGCCAGACGTCCGCCGCGTGTCCAGGGTGCGGCTTCTCGACCCTCTCGCCGCGCCGTCAACACGCTCCCTTCGCGGCAGGACAAGTCGCTGTAGACGCGAACGCGTCTTTCGAGTCAGACCGACACGCGGGCTGCCAGGTTTGCAGGGTTCTCCACTCCGACGCTGTTACTTCGCAACCAATAGTCAGGGCAGCCTGTTTTTTCCGACAGAGTATTCCGCGACTAGTTGTACTCCAAAACATGTTAGTTTCAGAACCAGTATCGCCGTTGGAGGTACAATATCGGAGTAACCTAATTCTGATTGGCCAGTCTCTCAGAGACACGCCACCAATAAGCAAAATAATACTGCTGGCATGCCCGAAGGGTATTGAAATCTAGCATGTGCGGAAATGTTTTCGCGAAAAACAGGTGGTCCTTACTAATAGTATAATTAGAGATAATGGTTTATAGCGGGAATAGTTGACTGTTTCCTAGGATCCAACGTACTGTACACGTGCCCGACAGTTTTCTTTTCTTATTGGCTGTCATGCATATATGAATCTACTACCACATTTCACTTGGCCAATGAGGATAATGACACAATAAGGCAGAAAGTTCGTGATTTGTATGCATACAACGTAGTCGAGTCTAAACTTTTTTCATCCAATCATTAAAGAATAAACTAGCTAGAGTGTTATCAAAGATATTTTGGGTGAAAAATTTTTTTTTGACGATTTTCCATTATCTCTAAGAATAGTCTATACCAATGACATGTGGTGAACTGTTGCAAGGTAAGCTGGCGTTAGCACTGTGCTGTACCCTGTTGCTTGCTAGTTTACACTTCCACCAATAAAACGTAGTTCAGCAGGTGATGCCACAGGACGGTTCACGACTGGAAGAGACTTTCTTGAAGCCCTGCTAAAGATTTACTTTCAAGCCCATTTCGTATCCTTCCGCCAAAGGTAAACAAACATTGCCATGTGGCAGTCACATGGCAATGTTTACATGCAATGTTTACATTCCACTGTGTGTGTACATGTGTTCGTACATGCACGTACCCATTATAAAAGTCATGTATATATTATTAATGGATATTCCACAAGCGTAAAGTTTTTAATCTTGAGAATTTCACACAAAATAATATGCGATGCCAGAGAAAAAACATTTCATCCTATAAACCCAAAATGCGAGTATTTTGATGAATCGAAAGTTGTTGTCTATTTAAAATCGATTGTTAGTGACTTTCGATAAATTCCCGTACATCAAGGGCAAGACCATCAGTATCGATCGAATTTGCTACAGACGTTAAAATGGTGTGGTGGTTGAGTCGGATGTTTCGCGCAATTGTAAAACGTTATTTAAAAATGGTTGTG
Organism: Clitarchus hookeri; assembly: GCA_002778355.1. Classification (NCBI taxonomy): domain Eukaryota; kingdom Metazoa; phylum Arthropoda; class Insecta; order Phasmatodea; family Phasmatidae; genus Clitarchus; species Clitarchus hookeri. The sequence goes on from NQII01004231.1 coordinate 44,544, forward strand.
ACGGTTTTCGACAGGACGGCAGAGTTTGCGAGTGAAGGATTCTACGTCTTCGACAATGTGAAAACAATTCTTATGTGCAAATACTGCAACGTTAGAATAGAGTGGCAAAGGAAAGACACATGCACGAAACACACAANAAAAGAAATTAGAACTTAAAGTGAGCACAAATTAAAATCATACGTTATTAAAAACCAAATAATAAAGAGCGGATATTAGTAAAACAAGACAAATAAATTAATTATTATAGGTTAAACGAGATAATCGCACAAATTCTCTGGCACGTGTCAACAACACAAGTACTACGAAGGTTAGTAAACAAACGGCCACCTTACTTTAACCTTGAGCGTAATCCTGTGGCTATGCAAGAAACGTTGAAATCTAAATATGTTAGCATCACGTCATTAATAATTGGCATAATAAGATACAATTCTTTTCGACACCCATTTGTAAGCGATAAATTAACAATTACGTTAAAACTTTGGAACAATTTCCTCTCTTTGTGCTGGCAACCTAACGGCATGACTGTATCCNAACTATTTCCTCTCTTTGTGCTGGCAACCTAACGGCATAACTGTATCCACGCTCTCCGCTGTTTGTAATGTTATATGCATGTCGCTAACGGCTAGGGTGTTTTTTCAAAGGTTGATTTTCAAAAGTTTCTTCCAGTCGTGAACCGACTGTACATACATACTTACTGCGTGCACCGAGAATGTACAGCAGTGAGCAAGCACCAGCTTACCTAGCAACAGTTCACCACACGCCACTGCTTTATTCGTGGTTTCTTCATACTTTTTGAATCAAACCATAATAAACTCATTTTTGTTTGACGTGCTTGGTTGTTTTCGAAATATGCCATGTATCAGAAGCGTTTTATACTTGCGTTAACATAAACGTACCTTATTTTTGGTAGAATTTAACTTTTTTGTAAATTGGATGTATACATTATAATATTTCGTTTATAAATAATGAGAATGAAAACAGGGAGAAAGTAGGTGTGCTGGTAATGCCTAGTAAAAAATAGTGCTTAATACAAAATATTATTACACTGAGTGCGCACGAATCCGGTGCGCAGCCNTGGTAATGCCTAGTAAAAAATAGTGCTTAATACAAAATATTATTACACTGAGTGCGCACGAATCCGGTGCGCAGCCCCTTAGATGTAATTTCCTAGACTTGGTTAAGCTTTGTTCGCATGAGGCAGAGGAATATCCTGGAAGTAGAACTTAAGCAGGGCTTCAGTAAAGTAGGAAGTAACCGTGAATGGACCATACGATTACAATGAAGGTAGTCTCGTTCGATCGGGTATACGACTACGATGCCCGCACGATCTTGAGTTGGCACCGCTCACGTGCAAGGCGCGAGTGGGGGTCCGCGGCGACTGACGGGAATTTTGAGCGTGGGAAAATATATCCGTACAGTGTATCTCGCAAACCCCATGCACCTAACGACATATCTCGTCCATGTATGTCGATTTAAGCAATAACAGCCGAGTACCCATTTCATTATTTTCATCTCATTCCCTTATCCAAAAGAAAAAATGACCCGTTAACTCCGATGTATTTACGTTAAAACCACGGCCGGGTCCCAGACAGCCACATCTCGGTTTTTTTCCAGCCTTTTTTTCTCAACACTTTGAGATCTAAGCCGGAGGCCAGCTTGGGCGACGGTAGCATGACGTATTTCATCGTCTCTGNTTTTTTCTCAACACTTTGAGATCTAAGCCGGAGGCCAGCTTGGGCGACGGTAGCATGACGTATTTCATCGTCTCTGAAGACAAAACGCGCACGGACATGTTTGCGTTAATTTGTTTGTTTTTTATGTTATTTAGGTGGCCTGTTACGGCTGAAATAGTCTCACTGACCCGATCGAGATGGTGGGTCACTCCCTTATTTGCGAACGTGCCACTGGTCTGCGGGTTTTCTCGGGAATCTCCCGTTTCCCCCACCTTTGCATTCCGGCACCAATCCACACTCACCTCGCTTCGCCCTCGTCGGCTCTCAATACCTCGTTGTTAAGAGCCGCCCAAATCTGTCTACGATACGAAGCCATATCCCACCGTGGGGCAACACAGTTTTCGATTCTCGTACTCCTTGCTGCAAGAATATTACATCCTCTATTCGAATGCCAATACTTAATGCTATTACCCTCAATAGCTTCTGTGCTCGAGCAAAACCACCATAGAACCCTCTTCTGCGGATTATTTATGATAATTCAATTTAATATTACTGGGAAACGTAAGCGATTACACAAACCTTATTTGTGTGATGTATTTTCGACGCAGTTTTACACTCTATTTTTTTTTTACATTTAGATCCGAATACATTGAGTAGGAAAATCTTCCTGGTGAGGGTTGTTTACAATATCCGAGCGTTCGTCTCGCTCGAGCTTAAACGAAAACATGAAAGCAGTAAACAAAATTAAACGCGTCTAACGTAATTACGTAATTCGTTTTCAAGAAAGAACTTCAACTTCGAGTCTGCAGAGACTATTTTTTTTTACAGAAACTTCGTGCAATGAATTCTGTTGATCTCATTCGAAATCAGAGCATAGGCAACGTTAGTGAATAAATATAAACCAGAATTTTAAAACACGAATGCTAAAGGGAAACGCTACAACTGACTTTCAAATTTACGCGTTAGAAATTCGTATCAGATCCTCTAGATGGGTGCAATAATAAATTACGGATACGTCTACAAACGAGCAAACAAAGCACACCTGCATGAACACTTGTTGCGTTATCCTTATCAATTTGACACGTTTGTTGACTCTCGTGCCTTATTAAGTACTTTAAACAGAAAATTAAACGTAAATCGCCATACTCGTGACCGAGGGTAGTGATTTATTTGTGAAAGTTTTCTGATGCGTGTTTTGGATACGCTTGGCGCCAATTGCATTTCATTATGGCCTGCTGCATTACTGGCGAGTATTTTCTGTCCGCAGACGATACGCAAGTTTTGGACACGAAATAACGGATTCCAAGTGGTTCGGTCAACAGCAGCAGACTAAAGATGGGGGTAGACCGATTAATTCTTCTTCTGCGCAAGTACCCAACACTTACCTACCCTAAAGGAACACGATTGTCAGTCACGTGGTCAACAGTGATGAACACGTTGGTATAATTGTCAATTTTCAGAAGACGAGCACTTTTATAAGAATAAGATACTTTATATAAATTTGAATTTAATCAAACTGCATTGCAAATCGGTTAGAGGAAGTATACATACATCCTAAAGCACTTGTTTANTATAAATTTGAATTTAATCAAACTGCATTGCAAATCGGTTAGAGGAAGTATACATACATCCTAAAGCACTTGTTTACTAATCAGTGTTCTACACATCAAATCCAGTCCATGCCATTTTTGCTAGTCGAGGGGCAGCGGTGGCATAGTGGCCAGGGCGCTCGCCTCCCACCACGGCGATCCGGGTTCGATACCCGGCGGGTTCACTCCCGGATCTTCGCATGTGGGAATCGTGCTGGACGATGCCGCTTGCCGACGGGTTTTCTCGGGGTACTCCCGTTTCCCCGCCCTTGCATTCCAGCGCCGCTTTATTCTAGGGCTTCATTTCTGTCATGCCCTGGAATTACGGTCACCTACGGGTCCCAGCTGGAAAGACCGTCACTCGGAGGGTGTTGTCTTGCTCTGGGTGCACTCCCCACATACCATTATTATTATTATTATTTTGCTAGTCGAGTTGGCAGAAAAGCATTTCAGATTTGGTCACGGAGACTGGTTGTGCGCAGTCAGCGAGATCGGTCTACCGCATATTTAGTCCATGTCAACAGCAGCCAGTGAGAAGAGAAAAGCTGTTATTGTTTGTGTACCATATTCACATTCATCCAACCTAGACTTAGATTATTTCGTGTGTGTATTTTCTACGCAAACAAATTTTGGCCCTAGCTTACTTTATTTTAAACTGCTCTGCAATATCACAATCAATATTTCCTTCATCACAGCAGATTTTCAGCTTATAAGAAATAAACCATTAGGATTGTTAGAACGAGTAGGATATCCATTACGGTATCAAGAAAATATGTAGTATTATCTGGTCCAGTGGTTATGAAATAAAAAATACCGCGTTTGATTTCCTGTCGAGTCTGCAATTTTCCATGTTTTGAAAACTTCACTCCTCGGTCCAATACTGGATGCTCATTGCTACGGAAGGCAATAGTAAAACTACAAGTATCGCACCATAATTTCAATTTGCAACGTTTCTTGCTTAGGGCTGAACACCTCATCTCTCGAGATATGTAAACTTAACATCATCTGGAGGAAAGCTAGTCCTCACAGTTCTGAAAATAATCGAGTCGGCGTCATTTGATAGCGTATGCTGCCTCAGACAGAAGTCGTTGGGTATGGGCTGTCGATCCATAGACAAAACAGGGGTTCGACTAATTTTTCGCTGCCTGTGCATGTCTCCAACAGTCTTTTACGAATTGCCATAAAAGCTGGCAAAATCACGTGTTCTAATAGTGACGTGATCTTTGTTTATGTTTGGTTTTTACAAGTAACCGGCGCTTTGGTTTTATTCCATTCATGGTTACTTCAAACTTTTCTTAAACCCTGCTAAAGTTCTACGCCTCACGCAAACAAAGCTAAAAACAAGTGTATAAAACTACACCAAAGGAACAACGCAACGCATTCGTGTGCACTCGGTGTAATAATATTTCGCATAAGAACTAGGGTAGACTGGGTACGGTTGTAACATGGTACGGTTGTAACATGGTACGGTTGTAACAACTCGAATATTAGCAGAACTATCCACGGTTGTGTGGAGGAGTACAAGGGGAAAGACACGCGCCTTGCCTGCACGGGCCTGATCGGCAGTGTTGCGTCGCCCTCCGCGCGCTTTGTTCGCTTGTAGAGGGACCTATTGTGTTTTGTCACCCAAAAGTAAGTATTTTTGATCGATTTCTTTCTTGAGTTGTTTCGTTAATATTATAATTTACGTTTTGAGATTTTTCCTGCGTGATTGGTGGACTTAAGAGGTAAGTAAACAGTAATTAGTTTTTGTGTAGGTTATTTTCTCTCGCCTCTGAGACAGTTTCACTGGCACATTGGGGGGTGGGGTACGGTTGTAACATTTTTGTGGGTACGGTTGTAACATTAGTAATATTTTTGTTTTACATTNGGGGGGGGGGGGGTTTCGGTTTTAACATTTTTGTAGGTACGGTTGTAACATTAGTAATATTTTTGTTTTATATTGTAGATGCACAGGAAACGTGTCAGGAATACATCGAGAGGCGTAAGCGACATATCACCTTATAATTATGCATATGACGAAGTTAACAGTGGGAGTTCTTTGAGACGAGCAGCAGAGATCTACAGAGTTAACCACGTCTCTCTGCTACGAAGGCTAACACACCACCAGCTTCATCAGAAGAAGAAGACTTTTACTGCCGCGTTTGACTATAAGCGTATTCAGAGAGGTTACCTGTCGGCTATGGTCTCACTTAGAGTGCACCGACGTTGGCAAATATTACATTTGCCATAACTGCAATGAGTCTGATTAAATATTGTAAGCCAAAGTCAATTAGTTGATTTGCTTTAGTTAACTTTCATTTTTGTTGATTTTATTTGTCATTTAGAAGTTGTTTTGTTTGATTAGATACTATTTTACTAGCTTCAGATTTTTTTTAAATACGACGTTAACTTGANATTTAGAAGTTGTTTTGTTTGATTAGATACTATTTTACTAGCTTCAGATTTTTTTTAAATACGACGTTAACTTGAAAATGTTAAATTTTATAAAGTGATTAAAGAATACGTTTAAAAATGTTATTAAAATGGTGCCGTATTAACCTTAAATGATGTAAAAGTACTCACATTTGATTTATTAGTAATAAAACTGATTGAAATGCGTGCATTGTGTATTATTTGTGTATGTTTAAACTGACCCCCCCCCCCATCACTATTACAACCGCCCTTGGCATGGGGTCAGTTGTAACAGTTGGCAAACCTTTTTGTGAAACGTCTCCTTTCTGGCAACTGCTGCATCTAGGCCTATCGTGTTTGATATAAATTTGAAGACAAATGAGTACTCTTCTATGTCAAGCGACTTATTTGTTGTTTACAGCCAGAATGGCAATGCTACTAGCGATCAAAGGAAAATTGTTACAACCGTACTCAGTCTCCCCTACTTCAAACAAGCATTACCAACGAACCTATTTNTAGCGATCAAAGGAAAATTGTTACAACCGTACTCAGTCTCCCCTACTTCAAACAAGCATTACCAACGAACCTATTTTATTCCTGTTTTATTCATATTAGCTATAAATTAAATATTATAATTTATAGAGAGAATTTAAGCAAAAGTTCAATAAAAATAAAACAGATTTATGCTAACAGAAATATAGAACTCTTGTGATACAGGGCATATTTAGGACTCAACCAAACACGTCGAACATGAGGTGAATTTTTAGAATGTTCAATTCAAGAAGTGTGAAGAAACTGCGAATGTACTATAAAAATAACATTGTGCGGAAAATTGATAACATCGTAGTTCCATTAAAACCAGCTTCTTAAGGCACTTGTTCGCGTTAACATTGCACTAACCGTAGTGGAAACCACGTGCTTCTCACGGTTTGATTGAGGAAACAGTAGAGGCAGTGGAGTACGCAAGCGAGATGTGATGTTTTTATTCTCCGTGTTCCAACACTGAACTCCATGCAGGATTTGAAATAAGANAAGCGACTTATTTGTTGTTTACAGCCAGAATGGCAATGCTAATAGCGATCAAAGGAAAATTGTTACAACCGTACTTAGTCTCCCCTACTTCAAACAAGCATTACCAACGAACCTATTTTATTCCTGTTTTATTCATATTAGCTATAAATTAAATATTATAATTTATAGATAGAATTTAAGCAAAAGTTCAATAAAAATAAAACTAACAGAAATGCTAACAGAAATATAGAACTCTTGTGATACAGGGCATATTTAGGACTCAACCAAACACGTCGAACATGAGGTGAATTTTTAGAATGTTCAATTCAAGAAGTGTGAAGAAACTGCGAATGTACTATAAAAATAACATTGTGCGGAAAATTGATAACATCGTAGTTCCATTAAAACCAGCTTCTTAAGGCACTTGTTCGCGTTAACATTGCACTAACCGTAGTCGAAACCACGTGCTTCTCACGGTTTGATTGAGGAAACAGTAGAGGCAGGGGAGTACGCAAGCGAGATGTGATGTTTTTATTCTCCGTGTTCCAACACTGAACTCCATGCAGGATTTGAAATAAGANGGAGTACGCAAGCGAGATGTGATGTTTTTATTCTCCGTGTTCCAACACTGAACTCCATGCAGGATTTGAAATAAGAACACTGATTATGCAAGCTAGTGTGTTTAAAAGTTTTTTCCCTTCCTCTGACCCAGTTTTAACGCAACTTGATGAGCTAAAAATACGTGTCTGTTGAAAAAGCAAACGTAAACAAGCATATTTCGTACTGTTAACCATATTATTTTGTCAGTTCTATAGGCGAAAAGTGATCCAGTGTTGGGGATATGGCGAAGGAAACGAAAATCGGTCTACCTCGTGTTTTAGTTTATGGGTGAAATAGCCGTTCAATGCTACTACACGGAGATGGATACTGTGCAGTTGGCGTGCGTACTCTACAGCGCATTCTGTCTCTGTCGCGCCACTGTGAAAAGTTCTCGTACTGGTCGAGGATCATCCAGAACGTGATTAACTGAACTGCCAGATCATGGCAGAGCTGATGCAAACTTGCACATGGTTCAATCACAGAGTAGATAAGTATACNATTAACTGAACTGCCAGATCATGGCAGAGCTGATGCAAACTTGCACATGGTTCAATCACAGAGTAGATAAGTATAAAGAGGTGAATAGACCGCTCATCGCGCGAACTCCAACCGCGCACGCCAATAAAATGGCGCCACCGGCCAGCAACACGTAGGAACGGCGTTCGCCAATCAGAGCCTGGTAATCTACTCTCGAACCCTGCGGCCCAGCCGATAGGGAATCTTTCGCAGCACGCAGGAGCCAATCAGACGGAAGACCCGTTTCCAGAGCCTCGCGCAGCCAATCAGAGAATGGGCAAGCGCTCATCAAAGGAACCGCCACGCAATCTCGTCTCTATGTACTTAAATACTCTGTGGTTTACCGTATAGCATGCCAACAAATAACGCAAATTTACAGTTCTCTACACGTTGCTTGAGATCTTGTGACGACAGCCTTGTGAACATAGCGAAATATAGTCTATTTGCGGTATCTTCACACTTTTTAAAAATAAAAATCAGGTATCACAAGCATTTAATATTTCTGTTTATATAAAAGTATCTTATTTTTGTTTTAAATGTAATTTTACTTTATTTTAGCTTTCAATTATATTTTATTTATAATTAACATGGAAAAAGAAACAGACAGAAAATGGGTTTGTTGGTAATGCCTAGAAAGAAATAGTTCTTCTGCAAAATATTATCAGACAGTGTGCCCACGAATGCGGTACGTTGTCCGTTTGGAGTAATTTTCTAGACTTTTCTAAGCTTTGTTTGCACGAGACATAGGAATATCCTGAAAGTAGAACTTCAACAGCGCTTCAGAAAAGCTGGAAGTGACAGTGAATGTAACGTAGCACACTTTTGCTCCGAGCCTGGTTCACATCGCGACGTCCGACGTATGAATGTTAAAAGTACTACAACCTCGGACGGGACCGCGACGGCATTTCAAGTGAGCGGACGTCCTCCACGGCTCCGCAAACCCAACAACACATCGCTCGCTCACTGACGTCCCGGTGTGCTCTCATTGGAGGATACCGCGCTTTGCATGCCGGGTCCTTCAGCCGACAGCCCCGCCCGCCATCTCACCAGCCGACGGGACGAGCTGCTTCCATCTGCAGTCTACTTGTGAATGGGGACGTAAAATATTTGCTGCGTACCGGTGTAAAGACACGCGAAATTTTCGTCCTGAGTGTTATTGCGAGTGGAGGCGAGGAATCTTTATTCACAGTGTACTTAGGAACGGTGATTGTGCGTTTTAAGCCTGCAGTTTACTTGTGAATAGCGACGCGAGATCTGTGCCTGCAACCTACTTGTAAAAACTGACTCTTGTTATCTTTATCTGCAGAGTGAATGGGGACGAGACATTTTTAACTGCAGTTTCTTTAGGAAATATGACGTGAGTCTCATATCTGCAGTGCACTTGCGGCGATGTGAGAAGTCTTTCTGTAAGGTAAATGCAAATGGAAACGCAAGGTTTGCATCCACAATGCGCTTTTGATTGGGGACGCAAGGTTTCAACCCGGGATGTAGTATTGATTGGATGAGTAAAAATATATTTATTTAGGAATTGAAACGCATTATTTCTGTCTGCAGTGTACTTGAGGAAATGGACTTTCTATTTTATTTTAAGTGTAGTTGTAAGAGGTGACGCAATATTTCTATTTGAAGTGTACTTGTGAATACGAATATAATACATTTATCTGCACTCTTAGTTTGAATGGGGGCGTGGGTTTCCTTCTGCGCTGTCTTTGGTAATGGGATCAGGAAAAAACTAAGAAGTCGCTTAAAATCGAGGAATTTAGCGAGGCCCAGGGGCCGAAGAAATTGAACAGCGAGGGAATACTAGGGCGTGGGAAATTATAGTACCCAGAGAAAGCCCGCTGGTTAACGGCAATTCCCGCTGGTTAACGGCAACGCCCGCCACGTTTCGACATGTTACTCCCTATTTATAAATGGGGACGCGAGATTACTGTCTGCATTGGAATGTAGATTACTCTAGAGTAGGAACGCAATGTTTACACCAGCAGTGCTTGGGATGGACGGAGACAGACTAGCGGCCATGTCTTGCGGTTTCAGCCTCGCCATAGAGCAGTAAGAATATTGAAGCAAAACGTATTGTCTGCACGGAGCTCTGGAAACGTGCCTTATATAGCCCATTTACGGTAACGTGAGCACTTTTTAAGGTCCTCCAAACAATCACTAACCACAAATAAATTTATTATTTTGCAACCCAGGCGGTAAATTTTGATAGCGGTAAAACTTGGTAAACTTATAAAAAATTGGAGGAAAGATAGAAATCCGCTGAAAGAAAAAATTAGCAGGGCCTTAAAAATGCTCACTTTACCGTGGATAGGCTATATCAACTTGGTTTAAGCGTGCTATGGAATATTCGTTAGTTGTAGAGATGGTGATTTATAGAGGNGTGGATAGGCTATATCAACTTGGTTTAAGCGTGCTATGGAATATTCGTTAGTTGTAGAGATGGTGATTTATAGAGGGAAACTTTACTGCTTACTAGTTGCACATGCCTGAACTTATAATTTCGCTATCGGTTGTCGCATGCAAGAGAAAGTAATTTTCCTATTTTATTTAGTCGGTGTGAATCGTGCTACTCATGTAAGGGAGCGCATCATTGGAGTGAGTGAGTGAGTGAAGATATTTTGGCGGCTCTTGACATCGAGGTCTTGATAGCCGATGAGGGTGAAACGAGGTGAGTATAGAGCAGCGCAGGAATGCAAGGGCGGTGGAAACGGGAGATCCCCTAGAAAATCCGCCGACCAGCGGCATCGTCCGGCACGATTCACACGTGCGAAAATCCTGGGAGTGGCTGCAACGGGAAACGAACTCTATTCGCCTTGATGGCAGGCGAACGCTCTAGCCGTTGCATAACCGCGGCCCCTATTGAATTTAAGTAAATATAAATATATCTAAATAAATTAACATCAAACGGATTCTTTCGCGTAAATATAAAGTAGCCATCGGTATCGACTACTACATTAATAAAAATGTTTTAATCTTTATATTTTAAACTTTTTAATTTTTGACAGGTGCGATTCAGAGTTTGTAAATTAAATATAGTTACAGGAATACAGTTTCTGACAGATATGTCAATTCTTGGCTGCAGGTACTTTTGAAAGCTAGGTGTTATTAGTGGAATTTTTTGTATTAATAACTCTCGAAACGTTCAGAATACATTTTCACAGGGACTATCGTTGTAAAACCGCAAATAAAAATAAAAAGGGCGGGTGTTAGCCAAATTTCAGAGATTTTAAGTGAGGTAGAGGGACATATCCACATAGACAGACGAGCGGACTCGACAGATTTCATGTAACATTTTGTCCAGAAAAAGCAGAGTTCTTTGAAAGGAAGCTAAAAAAAAAAAAAAAAAAAGTCAAAGCTACAGTTTAATCTGCTCAGAAGAATACGGGACGTGCGCATCGGAAATCACGTTCCATTCGCACGAGTTGTTCTTCAGAGTTGCGCCCGGAACAAACAATTACAGTCTGGGGTGCCAGTCGGACGCTTCAACACGCGTGCACGAATTGTGGGGTGATCGCGTTAGCCAATCAGAGCGCCCGAGACGGCTCGAGCCAGACGGTCCAGCAACTACCGCAGCATCTCGTTCCATTCCTCCACCCTTCCGTCGACCGTTCGCTTGCGGACGTTCCAAGCGGGGCGCTGTTTTTCACCCGCGGAGGCGCCAGTGCGAAAAATTACCGGTCGTCGGCGGAGGAAGAGGCGAGGTTGTCGCGCGCATGTCAAAGGGCGAGCGCGGGGGTAATTGCCGTTAATTGAGGCTTACGAGCGCGTAAACCGCGCATACAAAATATTTCACAGACTTGTCACTCAATCTCCCTCCCACCCGGTGAAGTTTGTTTGTCGCGTCCTGCATTAGGGATCCTCTAAATTTAGTCTATTCATAACGGGACTACTCGAAGCCAGCTCTCATTACCGAGGATGACTCAGGTTTTCCGTTACACTATGCGAAAATAATTCCTACAGATTAAATTATAAATCACGATTCATAAACACTGTGTACCGAACTATTTTTTTTTAACAACTCAAACTCAAAATTAGTACCTGTAAAAAAATATACTTTCGAGTTTCGATTTAGAATTTTGCAATGAATTTAAGTTTTATGAATAAAAATTGCTTAGAATTGTTTACATTCTTTATGTGCAGGTATATTGAGTTAAAATCATTACTTTAGAAACCTTTCCTACTATAAGTTACCCAATTATTTATATTTCCCCCATGGTCACGAAATTGTTGAAAATGTATCGTTGAGTTTTAGAGCTGAAAATGGGCTAAATTACATCAGAATAAAAATAAATTCTCTTTTGTTTGAGTGTTTTATATTTTAAGTTCACAAATAATGCCATAACACAAACCTTTAGCACGTAGCAGATTAATGCAAATATTACATTTTCCTTTCCGGTGAAAATATTTTTTANGCCATAACACAAACCTTTAGCACGTAGCAGATTAATGCAAATATTACATTTTCCTTTCCGGTGAAAATATTTTTTCATATAATTTGTTTGATAGATTGATCTGACAACAACGCAAGGCCATGCAATATCTCGCACTAAACAGACATATTCCATCGAAGTTTACACCTCATATAAATAACTTAAGCGAACACATGACAATATATGTACAANACTAAACAGACATATTCCATCGAAGTTTACACCTCATATAAATAACTTAAGCGAACACATGACAATATATGTACAATACAAGAACCGTATAAAATTTCTTCAGAAAACTGTACAAACTTTTCTCATTTAAACACTACTGGTTCTTAAACTTGTTAACACACCATTGATGTTCAATACATACAAATAATTTTGACTATTACAGCCATTATCATTTAACATATTACTGGCCGCAGTTTTTCGCCTGGAAGCAGTTTACATACTAAACTATAGTCTTCACGTTATCTTCTCGTTTTTGAATCAAACCTCTGAAAAATCGCTCTATGTGTAATATGTTTGTTTGTACAACGTATATCACAAGCGTTTTATCTTTCCTTTAACCTAAAATAATCTTATTTTTTGTTTAAATAAACGCTACAGTTAAAAAAATTATATAAAAAGCACAATTTTTATTTACAGTAAAATCACTAAAAGCACCAGGGTATAAGTATGTTGGTAATTGCTAGAAAAAAATAGTTCTTACGTAAAATATTTACAAATTGAGTTTTGGTACTTTTTTTGTAAACTGAACGTTTCTGACCTAGTCATTTAAGTTTTCAGGTTAAATATGCTAAAAATATAATCTATCGTTACGTATAAAAATTAAATTTTCGATTGTGTGTCTAACGAACAAATACAGTGCGTTTTCTCTTTGGTGTGTTTTCTAGACATGTGTAAGTTTTGCTTACGCTTGGCGGAAAGATACTTAATGTGTAATCGAAAGTATAACTTAAGCAGAACATCTNCATGTGTAAGTTTTGCTTACGCTTGGCGGAAAGATACTTAATGTGTAATCGAAAGTATAACTTAAGCAGAACATCTTGGTAGTAACCATGCACATAGGCGTGCGCACGGGATGTGCTGGTTGTGCCTGGGCAGACCCTAACGACCGTCAAATTGACTCGTTAAAAATTGTCGCCTTTGAGATTTATTTGTTTTCTCGAACCTCAGCACGCCTAAGCACATGCTGGCCTGGCGGACGAGTAGGTAAATATACATTTTTTTTAGGAAATGATTGTGTAAATATAACTATTTTAAACTTTAAAATAAAAATAAAAATATCTGGGAGAATCCTTTGGACCTTTACTTTACAGGTGGCGATCGGCGATTTTNCCTGTGTAAGTTTTGCTTACGCTTGGCGGAAAGATACTTAATGTGTAATCGAAAGTATAACTTAAGCAGAACATCATGGTAGAAACCATGCACATAGGCGTGCGCACGGGATGTGCTGGTTGTGCCTGGGCAGACCCTAACGACCGTCAAATTGACTCGTTAAAAATTGTCGCCTTTGAGATTTATTTGTTTTCTCGAACCTCAGCACGCCTAAGCACATGCTGGCCTGTATATGGCCAGACGTGAGTCCGATTGTAACCTCTAAGGCCTTTTGATTCAATTCGTAAAGTTACAACGCCTATTGGGCGGTAGTGCTAACGATTTCATTCGCGGACGAGTAGGTAAATATACATTTTTTTTAGGAAATGATTGTGTAAATATAACTATTTGAAACTTTAAAATAAAAATAAAAATATCTGGGAGAATCCTTTGGACCTTTACTTTACAGGTGGCGATCGGCGATTTTCTAGCTTTGTGGCGTACACTAGTGATGAAAGGTCTGCACGCATGTGGCCATGAATAGACTATAGCATAAACGTATTTCTAGAAGGCACTCGTATATTTCACCTGGGATTGTAACAAAGGGTTCCTCGCACAGTAAGTTGGCGTGTGATCAGTACCCCGAGGAGGCCTGCACTTGCATTGAAAATGTAAGTAGGATTGCCTGGAATATATTAACATTTGCAGTGAGTGACACCTGTTCTGGGTTAACGGTTGCTAACATTTTTTTTTCTGCACTAGACGGCGGGACATTACGGACAGTGGCTGGCGCGTGGGCATGATGTTACCATTGTCGTTAGCTAGGAGTTCGTACCACGCCGGAAAGTTAGGCGATGCTCTCGTTGTTCTTTTGTTTGGTTTCATTGTCATATTTTGTTTATTGGAAAGAGACGATTATTTAGGTGCCTCTATGATCAGTTATTTCGATTACAAAGATATACATTGTTCACACATGACAATACTTAGAATATAAATACCAGCATGCTGGACAGCACCGTATACACAATTAATGCAACACTTTCAACACGGTAACCGTAAGATATTTCCTCGAATTTTAAAAATTTTAAATTCGTTTAATTATTTTTGCTATGAAGTCTGGCAAGGAAGTATAATAAAATGGAAAATCTGTTTCTTTAGAAATATCACAAAAGTAAAAATAAACCACTCGACCACTAAATATGCGAATGAGTTGAACAGATAAACACTGTTTATTCATTTCTCTGGTGTTATAGATCGACATNCTCGACCACTAAATATGCGAATGAGTTGAACAGATAAACACTGTTTATTCATTTCTCTGGTGTTATAGATCGACATAATATTGTCCAGGCCCTTGAACATAGCAGCGGGACATTAACAACCATTCATCGGTACAGCTGATACGCTCTCTGTGAGCATATGGACACACGTTATGGCGGAAGCAGTAAACAACGGCCAGTGAATTGCTCAGCTCTTCACAGACATTTCGCATATGGAGGATTGCAAGCAATAACTTAGCTGCCTAGTTTCGCCGAGCGTTTAAAGTGCTAATGGAATCCTTGGTCGTGCGGGAGGCTAAATTTCAACCAACACAACTTAGAGAGCAGGAATGTATGAAATTTGTAATGATGCCGAATCGTAGAATTGCAGGTGAAAGTGGCAATGGAAGTTCATCTCTCACACGTCCACAAATTAATTAAGTAATTTTNCGAATCGTAGAACTGCAGGTGAAAGTGGCAATGGAAGTTCATCTCTCACACGTCCACAAATTAATTAAGTAATTTGTCCCATTTGATTTCATCCTGTTTGACAGGTGCCAATGTCCTTGCCCGTGTTCATGCGAAAAAAACTTCAGCAAATTCCAAATTTATGCATCCGTTTTTTGTTTTTTTTTACCTTAAACCACAAAGTTACGTCTATTCTTACTGCTGTAAGATTTCGCAACCACGCCTACCTCCCGTGGCGCAGTCGGTTCTTGCGCCGCCAATCTGGGGTGCGGGAGGTTCTGGGTTCAAATCCCAGGTAAGGCATGGGAGTTAATTTAGGTTAGGTCATATGTTAGTTTGTAAGCCGTACCCTCATAACTAGGGACAGTGATACTTCGCGAAAATATTTCGAGACAAGATACAGTCCAAAGCACTGTAGGGTCGTCCAGTTTTTTCGATTGGCTAAAAAATGTTCTGGCCCGTGTTAACCGTTTGCGCACGAATCACGAAGGTTCAGTGTCGGAGTTACTTAGTCCTGAGTGGCTTGGTGGTCAAAGACGGACACGGCACCAGCAGCCAATGGAGGTATAACAACAGCTGAGGTGTGTATATAGTATTGAAGTCTACTGTGTGCTCCGATTTTTACGCGAAAAATCACTGGCCCTACTCATAACCTTTCACGCATAACATCGGTGGTCGTTAATAAGCTTTTTCCAATACCAATACCAATACTTCCGTGACCACAGATCGATAGCAGACGAGAACTGCACAGCCTACGTTTTTTGTGATAGGTAATCTATTATAACTCTCTGCGTCCTAAGTAGGTGAAATATTTCAGTTCAACAGCTATCACTACGCGTGTAGCCGTTCTAAGGCCAAGCTGTCTCTTCTGATACCTAAGCATCGAACCAGCGCCTATATTCCTAATTGTTTTCAGTGGCTGTAGCGCATGATTGGAATGTACTAGAAAAGTATGTCGGGCAACACATGTGAAAGCTATCATTTAAACGGGCAGCATTTTAAACGTTTTAAAAAAGTGTGTATAGTGGGTGACGTCACGCGTGTACAGTTCTATTGGTGCATGTGTGAATGTGACACGGATTTGTTTTAGTTTTAGCTTCCGTATGCCTATTTATTTACATACTTTTGTTAAATTTGCAAAATATAGCTGAAATCATTTATTATGCGTGTCATATAAATATTTGACGTGTTTAAAATGTACTATTTTTATAATTTTTAATCAATGTTTAAAATGAATAAAGAATTAATTACTTTTAATTTTTTTCTGTGATAACGTGGAATACAAGGTGGTCTCGCCTTTATTCGCCAAATATGAAAACAAACTGCAAAATAATAAAAACAAAGTAAATAAATTTTTTAAAAAATATTTATCCCACAAGAGCTTTTTAATTGTATTGAAATAACGGGATAAAAGTTACACGGAGAATTACGTTAAGAAATCAGATGCAGAAATAACAGAATATAAAGTTATGTTCTATGTAAATTATGCAAATTTGAATTGCTATGCTGTAACCATTCGGTCTGGTTTATCTGCGATACAGGCACTGCGACAGATAATATTCAACTACGTTAAATAACATCTTATCGCCAAAGGACACGAATTCTGGAAGTTATCTGAGCAGAAAGAAAGCGGATACGAAAGACTGGAAATAAGATTTTCTTGCACATCCGGAACGCGTTCGTTTTTATCGTAGACTTCGTTGACAAACACTCAACTATAATGTGTATGTATGAAGGCGCGTGTATAAATATTTATGAGCGTATATACATCTGTACATACCTACGAATCTATTTCAGTGTTATGTATGCACGTAGGCTTCTCGGTCAATTACTTTTTGACTCATCCAGTTATTTAACACAAAATTTAGTAGGGATTACTCAGAAAGAATATACCAATTTTTCGACATTTCTAAAAAATATATAAGCATAATGTTTTAAAACGACTCTCAGAATTTTTAGGTTTCGCAGCACGCAACTGAAGCTTTTTAATTTCATTAGAACAGCAGTTGGAGTTTGTATCCTAAGGAAAAGTTAATCAACAATCTGCACTAGNCGAATCGTAGAATTGCAGGTGAAAGTGGCAATGGAAGTTCATCTCTCACACGTCCACAAATTAATTAAGTAATTTTTCCCATTTGATTTCATCCTGTTTGACAGGTGCCAATGTCCTTGCCCGTGTTCATGCGAAAAAAACTTCAGCAAATTCCAAATTTATGCATCCGTTTTTTTTTTTTACCTTAAACCACAAAGTTACGTCTATTCTTACTGCTGTAAGATTTCGCAACCACGCCGACCTCCCGTGGCGCAGTCGGTTCTTGCGCCGCCAATCTGGGGTGCGGGAGGTTCTGGGTTCAAATCCTAGGTAAGGCATGGGAGTTAATTTAGGTTAGGTCATATGTTAGTTTGTAAGCCGTACCCTCATAACTAGGGACAGTGATACTTCGCGAAAATATTTCGAGACAAGATACAGTCCAAAGCACTGTAGGGTCGTCCAGTTTTTTCGATTGGCTAAAAAATGTTCTGGCCCGTGTTAACCGTTTGCGTACGAATCACGAAGGTTCAGTGTCGGAGTTACTTAGTCCTGAGTGGCTTGGTGGTCAAAGACGGACACGGCACCAGCAGCCAATGGAGGTATAACAACAGCTGAGGTGTGTATATAGTATTGAAGTCTACTGTGTGCTCCGATTTTTACGCGAAAAATCACTGTCCCTACTTATAACCTTTCACGCATAACATCGGTGGTCATTAATAAGCCCTTTCCAATACCAATACCAATACTTCCGTGACCACAGATCGATAGTAGACGAGAACTGCACAGCCTACGTTTTTTGTGATAGGTAATCTATTATAACTCTCTGCGTCCTAAGAAGGTGAAATATTTCAGTTCAACAGCTATCACTACGCGTGTAGCCGTTCTAAGGCCAAGCTGTCTCTTCTGATACCTAAGCATCGAACCAGCGCCTATATTCCTAATTGTTTTCAGTGGCTGTAGCGCATGATTGGAATGTACTAGAAAAGTATGTCGGGCAACACATGTCAAAGCTATCATTTAAACGGGCAGCATTTTAAAAGTTTTAAAAAAGTGTGTATAGTGGGTGACGTCACGCGTGTACAGTTCTATTGGTGCATGTGTGAATGTGACACGGATTTGTTTTAGTTTTAGCTTCCGTATGCCTATTTATTTACATACTTTTGTTAAATTTGCAAAATATAGCTAAAATCATTTATTATGCGTGTCATATAAATATTTGACGTGTTTAAAATGTACTATTTTTATAATTTTTATTCAATGTTTTAAATGAATAAAGAATTAATTACTTTTAATTTTTTTCTGTGATAACGTGGAATACAAGGTGGTCTCGCCTTTATTCGCCAAATATGAAAACAAACTGCAAAATAATAAAAACAAAGTAAATAAATTTTTTTAAAAATATTTATCCCACAAGAGCTTTTTAATTGTATTGAAATAAAGGGATAAAAGTTACACGGAGAATTACGTTAAGAAATCAGATGCAGAAATAACAGAATATAAAGTTATGTTCTATGTAAATTATGCAAATTTGAATTGCTATGCTGTAACCATTCGGTCTGGTTTATCTGCGATACAGGCACTGCGACAGATAATATTCAACTACGTTAAATAACATCTTATCGCCAAAGGACACGAATTCTGGAAGTTATCTGAGCAGAAAGAAAGCGGATACGAAAGACTGGAAATAAGATTTTCTTGCACATCCGGAACGCGTTCGTTTTTATCGTAGACTTCGTTGACAAACACTCAACTATAATGTGTATGTATGAAGGCGCGTGTATAAATATTTATGAGCGTATATACATCTGTACATACCTACGAATCTATTTCAGTGTTATGTATGCACGTAGGCTTCTCGGTCAATTACTTTTTGACTCATCCAGTTATTTAACACAAAATTTAGTAGGGATTACTCAGAAAGAATATACCAATTTTTCGACATTTCTAAAAAATATATAAGCATAATGTTTTAAAACGACTCTCAGAATTTTTAGGTTTCGCAGCATGCAAGTGAAGCTTTTTAATTTCATTAGAACAGCAGTTGGAGTTTGTATCCTAAGGAAAAGTTAATCAACAATCTGCACTAGNTGAAGCTTTTTAATTTCATTAGAACAGCAGTTGGAGTTTGTATCCTAAGGAAAAGTTAATCAACAATCTGCACTAGCAATCTATTTACTTCCAACGGTATTAGAAAATAGCTGCTAACTTTATTCATAAGTTTAAAAATGAACGACTCCACAACATAAAAAAAAAAAGTCCACCAATTAATGAATAATTTAGGGATATTTATATACTGGTACTATGTACACAACAATTTTTGATTATATAAATACATTTTTAGGATATCTCTCTCTGGAACACAAATATTTAAATCGATGTGACCACTGACACTAACAAATCACAGAGTTAAAATTATGAACGGAAATTTTTTTCCCGATTATCTTATTTGGCCTTTGATTTGTTATGCAATCAATGATAGTTCTCGGGGCCAGCAGAAAGCCACGAGTACTTGAAATTAGGTCACAAATTTGAGTTCGGAATGTGTGGGCTTAAAACGGCAGAAACTTACATCAAATACGAGGAAGAAACTCAACATGAAGTCTAGTCAAGTTAAAGGCTCAAAAATATATACTTCCTTGAGAAAAATCACATAACTTCATCATGCCTATGTTCTGTTGCCCGAGAATTCCATACGTTGAATCGCAAAAACAAATATCGCAAAATAACTTCCGCTAGAAAATAATTCTGCGATGGCTGAGGTTTTTTAATTCGACGGAGTTGTTTGGTGTCTGCGAGAAGCACGCTTCACAAAGGAAGTCGAAGCTCACTGTAGTTATCATACTCTTATTGTCAATAAAATAATCCTATTACATTTAAGACATCTTAGAATTCCAGTAATGCTATAAATGAATAATTATCATTTAAGGATTTTTACACAATTTTATTTTTGACAAAGTTTATTTTCTGCCACAAAATAATATGTAACATATCAATTTTTTTCTTACGCGTATTAAAATACCAATTATCCTCTTTACAAAGATTTTCCTTGTTGAACATAAATACCGTTGAAAGCAATATTTATTCCTTTTTGACTTGGCTAAACTGAACTTCTGTCGTAGATAAGCTTTCTATGCGGATATTCATAACACAACCGCTTTCTCTGTACAACACGTTTTTAGGCCATTCACAATATTAATGCGATTTAGTTGGCAATGTGATTATAAACTGTGGCCTTCCGGGAACATTTACTCCGTAAGTCTGTCCAGACGCGAACTACCGGTAACTAACTAAGGTAGGCAAACATGCGACCCTCATTTACCGTTCATCTTTTCTCATTTTCACTTTACTCTGGATTGATACAAAGCTGGCAGTAGTAATCGCTCTCTAACCTGGGATAAAACTAAAATATGAGTAAAGGGCTACTTCTGATAGTATACTTACTACAAGGTTTTGGGCGCGCAGACTTTGCGGGCTAGCTTTTATCATTTGGATAGGCCTATTTATACTTTTACACAACCTATACCCTGTAATGTAAGACAACGTATATACTTTATTATATTAAATTATAAAGTACCGATCGAAAAGCCCCAAACGGGCCCGCCACGCAGGGCGAAAATTTTACAGAAAACTCTGTACCGCACTATTTTCCTACTATCCGCAGAAAAATAAAACAATTCATGAAAATTCCGTGAAAACAAAAAGAGATTTAAATTTTAGAGATACGATCCCGCACCAAATTTTTAGCGTTTATATCAAAATGTATGTAGATGGCGACAAAGAGAATATGTACAATGATGTGGGTAAAGTACTATGTATAGCTGGTATTACAGTTGTAAATCTTTTTTTATATAACAAAAGACACATATTTGAGTGGTGAGAAAAACAGATGTGTTACAATTATATGAATAAAAATGCAACTATTTATAGAAATAAGGATGAACTGAAGTAAACCAGAAGATATAAAAGTTAATGTAAAATTAATTTATGAAGAAACAGATAATTTGTTATGTGGAAAACCAAAAATGTAGAGGTTTTAGCAACTGAAAGTCAAATAGAAGAGATGTAAGTTAATAGTTTATTTTTAATTAATGAGCTATTGTAAAAATTTAACATGGATATTTAATTATAGTGAAATTTGAATTTGATTGTAAAAAAACATATTGCGGAAATTGTAGAAATGTAACACTTAGATTGATTTCGGTTTGTAACAAATTTATAAAATTTGTTTGTAACCGAGGGTTGTAAGGGGGAGGGGGAAGGTTATTAAACCTTAACATTTTTAGGGGTTATGTTTAACATTAATCATATATATTTTAACTATATACGATTATAGAGTACTTGCTTATGTTGTCACTTTATTTAATATAATTTACAAATTAAGTGTTTTTATATGAGTTACCAGTATAATCTTTTGTTATTTTAATAGTTTATTGACATAAAGATAATATGTAAGTATTTTTCATTTTTTTTATACAGTATTCAGTATTAATATATTGATTTTTATTTTTAATTTCTTTCCTAGAGGGTAGTTGGCATTAAATATTTATTAAACAAAAGTACTAAATAAAATTATCCTGGTTGTCTCTCGTCTCGCCATTGCTGATTGGCGGAGAGATGTGTCATGGTAAGACGACAGCCAATCGGAGGACAGGTGACAACATAAGCAAGAACTAATCTGTTATGACAGAATAATTTCCACCACCTCCAACGATGGACGTGGATATGTAAAAATAAGTTTTAATGATACAACAATTAAGAATATATGTTAATTTGATTGAAATGGTTGCAGCAAGGTGTTTTTGAAAGTGAGTATTTAATAACTGAAGCGAAGGAATACTTATTTATATTGTGTTTGAGAAGATTGATCAATAATTTGTTGAATTTTCTGGATGAGAATAATGAGTCTAATAAAAATATTTTGAAGCTGAGAATTTCTGAGTATAAGATTTAACTGAAAGTTTCACCCAAAGTGTTTATTGTACATTTGTGATTTGTATGAAATGTTACAACCTGTCATCCGTTGGTGCGCTTGCACCCATTACGAATGAAATGGATTCATCTGTTGTTGACGCCGCACCCACCAAACAGCCAACAAGTTATTTCTGTGAAACACGCCGTGAGCGTGTTGGCGACGTGTTCCGAAACTCCTCAAACTCGGGTATGCGCACTGACTGTGCTCTAGACGGCCAGCATCGGGTCTGTGGACCTGGAAACGAACACTGCTGAATTCACACTGTTCAGTAAAAAGGATGGCAACAACCCGTGATCACAAGCACCCATNCTGCTGAATTCACACTGTTCAGTAAAAAGGATGGCAACAACCCGTGATCACAAGCACCCATCTTGACAAACTTGCCTGCAGTGAACTGGTTTCGCGCAAGCGGCAATCAATCCCAACAAAAGTACGAAGGTTTGAAACACGTCGTCCAGGATATCGCTCTTCATACAGACACGTAGCAGCTCTTGAACTACTATTGCATGCACCGTAAACCAGGTGCACGTCTGTTGATTCAGCCCATGCATACTGTCCTATCATTCTGCTTTAAACGAACTACAGCATCTGTGTCTCGTGTCGTCACAGCACAAACCTGGACTGGCAAGAGACATGCCGTATTATACTGCTCCATCTCTCCGCTCTGAATGAACGATAAAGTACTGCGCGGTGTCACAGATACAGACGTTGCTATCTGACGTCATGATGTGTTTACGGTGTACGTAATATTAAGAGTTGTTTAACAAAAAAAGTGTTTTTTTTATGGTCTCTTCTTTTATTCCTAGAATTCTGAAGATTGAATTTTGTTACACCCGAAACATGAGCCAAATTTTATCGTTCTGAGTAATCAAAGTAAGCACTAATATTTGATCTAAGGCCGGAGTTACAATGGGCCGTCGCGTTTGACTGTCATCCGGCTGTCTCCTAGTCGAGCGATTTACAAGAAATCTCACGCCCGTCATACACTGTCAACTTATACGTCCGATAATATTCAGCCAACAAAAACATTTTTCCGGAAAAAAGTAGAATTTACTAGCAACTTTCTGTATGTGGACATACGCACATAGGTGTTAAGTTCTACAATAAGCATGCTTTGTTATATGTACATCTCTCTCGTCCCGAGATTTTTCTCTGAACAGTTAATTATACGTATAATATAGGAACTCGTAATTGTACAGTAATTTTTTGTACGCAATTTTTCGTACGTAATTATCCAATCTTCCGATAACTTAAAAGTCGTTGCAACAAACTGAATAGTGAAGTAAATAACAATATTATGTAAACCACAGAATACGCGCGCAAACTTCTCAGCCTTCCAAGGAACTGGCAATGCACTTCCAATATTAAGTACGTGTTTAGAAGGCCGTACTTTCATCTGCCCGTCAATCAAAAGCTACAGAATGCCCACGTTTGGATTGGATGGAATTATTAGTGTCGCCTGATTGGCTGTTGGTCACAAGATTGACGAACCGATGACGTACGGACGCGGCGGATTGTTGTAAATCCACCTAAACGCCAAAAACATATGAGCAATAATTTTCTATTTGATTTCGTACAAGCTCAGTTTACTCGAATTTTTTGTCCTATGTTTAGTTAATTAATTATGTATTATATTTTTGCCAGTATATATATATATATATATATATATATATATATACTGACGATGATAAAGTATAAAAATGCATGACTTCCTTAACAGAAGTAGTAACACTATACTGAACTAGTAGAGGAGTGTGCCTAATAAGAACCAAGTGTAAATAAAACCACATGTTCGTAAAAGTTTGCGATTGGTCTGGTAATACTATTGTTACACGGGCGACGCCTGAGGGGCGTATGTGAGCTCGTGAGGGATGGAGGTCTTAATAAAAATAAAAGAACTAAATCTGATTTCTAATTTATTCACACAGCTATTATATTCAGCATTAAACTATCTGTCTCCACTATTACTCTTTTTATTGACAGTGAGCGCAATATTTAAAGTCTATTTAAACTCTAATTAACGTCCTTCTTAATGCCTCTGTTTGTTTACAGTCAACTAACTCATACTCATCATTAATACGTATTCAATCTATCTGTTGCCACCATTCGTAATGTCTTTCACTAACGCATCTAATCCAATAGTCCGGCCCGCCAGCCGCACTCTTCACTGCTTGATACTCGCAGTCGCAGATTTACCTTCCGCAAGTCACTTCTCTCGCAGCTCGTACTTCTATCGCTCGGAACTCATACCGCTCATTCATTCATCAACTCCAACTCATCTCGGAGGCCTGTCACTTTTACATCGCTCGCCCTAATCATCTGGAAGGTTCAACGCACCCCGAATCACGCTGAGAACGAGGTCAGTAATCCAGAGCATTTTTCGGATAAACGTAGAAATCAGTACAACCAGGGTAGCAGCGCGCGCCGCAAAAGGGATTATCGTGTCGGCATGCTTTTTGTAACAGATACGCGGTTCGCTCGCCTGCCATTCAAAACATCCTATTGAGATGCTGCTCTGTCCTTGCCCGCCCGCTCGCGCGGGGCGGCCCAAGGTCAGCAGCGAAGACCAGCGACACGCAACACTATTATTGGCTTAGACTGATGATCAGATACATGCCTGCCGCGGCGGCCATTCGAACATGACGCCTTGTACATATCAACCTAGAGTGACGTCACACCCACTGGTCCTGCGTAGCTCCTTCTTTCATTGGGACAGGTTGTCCTTCCTTCAAGGACGCACGCAAGGGGAAAGATTAAGGAGCTGCAGCCCATCCCCAAAAATTCAAAATATAAATAGATGTAAACAAATTTTGGAAAATTTACTGAAAATCGTGTACTGAAAATAAGTCTCCCTTGAGTGTGCACAGTGCTCACTTCATAAATCGAGGTTCAGCCACTCCCAAAATAAAATCCCGTGCTCGCAACTTTGTTTCTCCGTCCGTTATGTCTGAAAAGTACGTGTTGTATCTTCTCCAGTAGTCGCAGTCTGACATCACGTCAAGACAGCTGCCTATATTAAGATTAATCTTGTTGTCATGTTCCAACTCTAAAGCAAAGGGAGACAAGAGTGCCGTGACCCCAAAACCCAGTGACCGCAAAACACACGATGCTAGTAAACCATAAGGGAGTAACGACTACTGTCCCTCTAGTAATTTACGCCACTAAAGCAGCCAGAAAGGGTCTAATAAGTGACCATTTTAATGACTAAATAAGGTTTGCGTATTAGCCCTCTCGATTCTTGCGTAGGATACAACGCGTGGTTCAGAGATATAAGGTCGATCGTCGCACGTATAAACTTCAAGAACAACATCGCTATTGCGTTATACTTTTCTGATTTCTAGTATACTTGAACCTACGTAAAATGTTTTTATTTTGCCGGTGTATAGATGAGTTCGTCTATAAACACGTGTCAAAAAATGGAAATTAAAACTTACGCATAAAAAAAATTACACACGTGCAGGACTTAGTCGTGATTTGAACCCAAAACCTTTGCGACATCAGCCATGAAGTTGTTCTCTGTGCTGCATCGCCAAAGGCAGCCCGAGTAAAGGCCGAAGAGCATACAGCAAAAACTGTGTTAAACGGAGACGAACTGTTACGGCATCTACATGAGACATCTTCGTGGAACACCAGTTTTCCTCTAGTCGACGAACTTATCTCCTCATGATACGTACCACTTCCTACCACAGTCACAGCACTTTCACAGAATAGGCAGCACCGCGGTGTTGCTGTGGCTAGACTACTCGCCTCCCACCTAGGCGAACCGGGTTCGATTCAAGGGCGGGGTCGCTCACGGATTTCCGCATGTTGGAATCATGCCGGACGATGGCGATGGTCGGCGGGTTTCCTCAGGGATCTCCCGTTCCCCCCGCCCCTTTCATTTCGGCGTTGCTCCATATCCACCTTTCACTCTAATTGACTCCCAAGACTTCGTTGTTGAGAGCTGCCCAAACCTCGCCACTTGGATGCGTGGCGTTATGGAAATGGGCCTNTTGACTCCCAAGACTTCGTTGTTGAGAGCTGCCCAAACCTCGCCACTTGGATGCGTGGCGTTATGGAAATGGGCCTTGTGTCCAACTGGTTGTTGCATGCTGCACAAGATTCCCTATTGGTTGAGCTGCCGTGTGTTAAGTTAGTCCGCAAGCGCTGATCGGTGAACGGTGGTTCGCCGTATTTTTGGCGAAGACATTTTCCTGGAGCGTACACCAAGATTTGGTTATGCTCGCGAAATTTACGTTTCAATATTAATTGGGTCTTGTGGCACTACAGGAATCTTGTACCTCACCGAATAAACGGGTTCCAATCTTTCGCACCAAACGGGACTTCTGTGAAATTCGGATTTTTGCCAACACCTGAGTATGTGAATTTTTTTTTCTTCCAATTGACTAGGTTATATGTCTTCCTGTAGCCTGAACGACCTGGAATCCACAGGTTTTCACCAACGATAAGATGGCGGCAATTTATTCACTATGGCCTGNCCTGTAGCCTGAACGACCTGGAATCCACAGGTTTTCACCAACGATAAGATGGCGGCAATTTATTCACTATGGCCTGATAAACATATTCGCTGAAATTCAAAAGCGTACCTTGGCTCCAAAAATGTGATCCGATTTTTTTATGAACAGCAGTGTACTATGTCGCGAAAAATTCATGTCGCAAACAAGCAAACAAGTATGTAATTGTATTATCAGTAATGGAAGTGCATCTAGGAACCTGCTTAGAACATGTCGTTGCGGCGTACGTTCATTTCTGTAACTGGCAACTGGCGCAGGCAGAAATTGGAGTGTCATTTTTATCATCGACCGTCACTTTCATTACCCCCCCCCTCCAACCCTTGTAGTAGCAGTAGCTCTTCGGACGAGTAAGGTATGGGAAACGAGGCAGGGGTGTGGTTTATGTCCGGGCATGGAAGAGGATTGAGTGGTGGAGGGGGGTTGCCATCACGAGTAGTTGTCGAAAATGTTACATTTCGCTTCCAGCAGAGCGCAGCACACCCTTCAAAACAGTCGCCAAGCTCTAAAACAAAAGAATAAAGGCACAATATTTATGAAAACGAAAATACGAGGCGAAATATCCGCAACCAGTAACTCGCAACTAGCTGTTTTTTTTTGTTTTGAAAAAAAAAATAAGGATGGGGGAGGGGATTAATTCATTAATATACATGACGCCTTCTGCTTGTTTGCAGGCTGTTAATAAATGAGGCCGAGAAGTTCAGCACAGATGTGGAAGACAGCAAGCCGAATAGAGAAAGGATGAAAGGATAAAGAGATCTACATACATCTTAAAACACTTACTCAGGAAGAAACACCCATTTGACTGGTAATCTTAGGTTAAATCTGGGCTCCTCGAAAATTGAACATGAATGCATACCCAACAGCCGCGTAGGAACCAAGTTCCGAGTTTCATCATTGAAATGCATTCAAGTTTTTTTTTGGCTTGGATTACTACGTAGCACGGTGTTTACAAAGCTATTTGCATTTTANACATGAATGCATACCCAACAGCCGCGTAGGAACCAAGTTCCGAGTTTCATCATTGAAATGCATTCAAGTTTTTTTTGGCTTGGATTACTACGTAGCACGGTGTTTACAAAGCTATTTGCATTTGAAAATTTTAGTACATTACCACGTACCAAACTTTAATGCAACTAGTATACATTCAAGTTAAAATAATATTTTTAATAAACTCAGTTCCGCTGGAGAACCCAAATGTAAACAAATGGCCCATGCGTAGTGAGTTTTCCGAGGTATGCATAAACATATTTTCTCTTAGAATTTTATTGCGAGATCCAATCGTTTNAAAATTTTAGTACATTACCACGTACCAAACTTTAATGCAACTAGTATACATTCAAGTTAAAATAATATTTTAAATAAACTCAGTTCCGCTGGAGAACCCAAATGTAAACAAATGACCCATGCGTAGTGAGTTTTCCGAGGTATGCATAAACATATTTTCTCTTAGAATTTTATTGCGAGATCCAATCGTTTNCCCATGCGTAGTGAGTTTTCCGAGGTATGCATAAACATATTTTCTCTTAGAATTTTATTGCGAGATCCAATCGTTTCATTGGTCTATACATTTTCTCCGTCAGTATTTGTATATTTCTTATATTAACATAGTGGGCGGGGTAGTTGTTAAGCACTTACGCCGGGTTTTACTGCCTCTCGCTAAAATATAAGAATAGCCAGTCGGGAAATATGCTTGACATCCGGCTAAATAGAAGCGAGTGTTTTACCAATATTATTTAGTGTCCAGTTTGGAATCCGAATTTAGGATCTGATTTTGTAGATATTAGTAACAAAAATTAGTCAAAGCTAGTGACATTTCAAGTTTTTACTATTTTAAGAACTATGTTTTGACATATTTATTCAATGATTTTTTTATTGTTTTATGTGGTAAACATAATATTTTGTATTCAGCAATTTATTAGAAGGTAATTTTTATATAATAATACAGAAAAAAGGTTTGTTAATATTTTCGGCTTTCGGTATCGGAAGTAAAAGTGGCATGTTAATATATCTGCGACAAAAATAATATTCGTGCTATATATGATACGCTTAATCAATCATAATTATAGTAAACAATTTTAGTTGCTATTTTAGCCTATTTTCAATATTTACGAATCCGTTGCCATGTTATGTTTATGCAACAGAAAACAACACACACCCCCACACACACACACACACACACACACACACACACACACACACACACACACACACACACNCACCCACACACACACACACACACACACACACACACACACACACACACACACACACACACACACCGAGTTTAACACCATTCACATAAAAATTGAAACATTCAGTTCCATCAAAAAAAAAATAATGCCACTCGTCAGTGAAATATCACGTGAGCACTTCGCAAATTTGTAGACGATCACTGCGCTCTGCTTTGTTAAGTTTACCGTTCCTAATACTTTTTAAATACTTGCCAACTTCTGAAATACGCAGTGTTTTTCTATAATAAAACACTTAAGGGCAGTGATTTTTTTACAATGTTGATTTAATATGGACTCAATTACCTGCGACCTAGCTTTAATTTTAATAACTTACTGCATTCTGAAGGTGGTGGACACCAACCCGACAGCTTGCACTAAGAGTAAACTTTCACGTGTGATTTTTTCTGTCTTCACAACAACCACACGAAAGTCCAGTTCCTTACTATCTGCTTTCTCAGCTCCGTGCACATCGATATATGNTCTGTCTTCACAACAACCACACGAAAGTCCAGTTCCTTACTATCTGCTTTCTCAGCTCCGTGCACATCGATATATGAGGATCAGTTGGGTAAATATACTTTTTTATTATAGTATTAACTCTTATGTTTGCAATGTGACCTCGTTATTGTCGTATTTGGACATCGCATGTTGGACCACGCGACTGTTTGCCAGCTATANTCTGTCTTCACAACAACCACACGAAAGTCCAGTTCCTTACTATCTGCTTTCTCAGCTCCGTGCACATCGATATATATGGATCAGTTGGGTAAATATACTTTTTTATTATAGTATTAACTCGTATGTTTGCAATGTGACCTCGTTATTGTCGTATTTGGACATCGCATGTTGGACCACGCGACTGTTTGCCAGCTATACGGCAAACGTGGTATACGGCCATCTTCCTCGATCTTTTCAGAACATCGAACCATTGAGTTTCCAAGTTCGAATTCCGTATATGGCATACATGTATGCGCAGTTTCCAGTTGTAGATTTTAGGTCGTTTCAGTATGTGAGCCGCTAGCCTACTAGCACAAAACAAGCGGTAATCGTTAATAAGCGAAAAGTATAAAAACTAAGCGAAATGCTGAATTTCTGCCTCACCAGTTAACTGACTAAGCTCGCGTCTTAATTTTGCCGTGCAGTATTAGAGCTCACGGCAAGTATATTTCACCTTTATTGTTAGCGATGTNCACCTTTATTGTTGGCGATGTGTGCAGGAGATAGCTTATTTGCAGTCTTCAATATATTCCTGCTGGATCAAAAGAAAGCATTGATATTAAAACGTTTTGAAAATCATAAATACTAGACAAACGGTTTCTTGTTTACTACATGGAAATCACCGTAGATAATAAACTATCAAGGAAACAAAACTAACGAGGGCGAGGTTTCACTACGGCTGTCGACATAGACCTGTAAGCTAAAGATGCTAACCAAAATAAATTATTATATTTATAGTTTTATATATATAATATAGTTTCCAATCACATAATTTCAAGTTGGTGCGTGCCCGATGAGATCAAAGACTAAATATTTCGTCTTCTGCGCATGTACCCAACATTCACCTAACCCAAACCAGCACAACTCGTCAAAGTCACATGGTCGACANATTTCGTCTTCTGCGCATGTACCCAACATTCACCTAACCCAAACCAGCACAACTCGTCAAAGTCACATGGTCGACAGTGATGAACGTGTTGGTTTACATCTTAATTCTCAAAAGACAAAACCTTTATATAAATCAAATATTTTCACTAACTTTAATTTAATCAAACTGTATTACAAATTTGTTAGAGGAAGTATACCAGAAGCTCAAAGCACTTTTTACTAAAAAGTGCTCTAAGATAAAATCCTGTTCACGTCGTTTACGCATCAGTCAAATGTTGGGACAATGAGACCAGTTCTGCGCTGCCAGCGAGATCGCTCTACCCCATATTCACTCTAAGGACGAGACGCGAACCCTAGCTGCCAAACAGTGGTTCAAATTTACTAACCGAACGAGCCTAACACGTAATTTCACTGACAGTTTAGGCGATGAGTGACTATACATCTCTTCTGTCTACCTTATACAGCGTTTGGGCAGTCGGGTCTGCTCTGTCTGTGTCCATTGGGTAAAACCGGAGTATAATTCAAAGCAACAACGGTGTGCACAGCGCCCAGCACTAGTTGTTTTACAGCCGCAAAGCCATGAGTGACTATACAACACGAAGTAAGCTATCCCGTTGCTACCGGCAAGACTGCGCGATCTTAAAGGACCAGATTTACGGGAAATATATTTTCTTCCCAGCACACTTGTTCACACTGACCGTGGCTGCTTTGTGATATTTGGCCTCGGAGCCCTTTGTAGAATGTTTTAAACTCATTCTTCATGCGGCGCTGCCAAGTACGCTGCTCAATTTATGAGGGTCATTTAGGAGGATCATTTTTTTTTTCCTTCCGGTGTTTATAGCTTGCATGCGACGAACATTATTTATTTGACCAGTCTCATAAATTACTTAGCTGGCATATTCATTGCCACGTGTTTTGTAGCAACTTAATGACGTCAACGCACTCCAGCGTTTAGGTTATTTTGTTCTTTTCTTGATTAATTTTGCAGACGAAAAAAAATTTGTAATTATATTGTAGCACGCAATTCATTTACGCGACCATTGAAAATACAAACAATTAAACTCTTTTTAATGGCGACACCTTCAATAAACAGCTAACAGAAGCTGAAAATGATAATTCATCAGTTTTTAACGGCATAGTTTTAATTTTTATATGGCGGAAGGCACTTAGAAATGCAGATATACAAGAAGCTTTAACATTTTTGTCTAGTTTGTAACATACGCGATGGTCCTAATTGTGTTTTATAACAAAAATACGGTAGTCCTGAGCTAGATTGTTGGACGTAGTTTCTACTTACTTTTTTCATATATACTTAAGATATTTTAAAGGCGGAAACGTAATTGAAGCAAACAACAACTCGTTTTGATTCGTGTTAAGAACTCGTGAATAAGTGCAGCACCTTGGGCCTTGCAAGCGACTACAGCTTATTCACCCGTCTGTGTATAGCCACGTAATTTCCGACAACAAGTACTCATGTTGAGACAGCAAAACAGCACCAGTTCACTGAAATAGACCGAAGACCAGTGAAAAGAGCTCTATTACAATTACTGTTTTGTTATTATTATTTAAGTGATCGTTTCCCGCTAAACTGTGATTTATAGCTACTAAATAAAAGTGAAACTCACAGGTTTCGGGTACTGATCCCCAGTGCACTTAAAAAAATTGCCAGTCAGTATCAACGTATTATAATTAGCCTGTTGAAATTCGGTTTATAGCATTTCACTTATTGAAATTACAGTATCAGTTTTGAGGGAAAAGGTAACCGGTTCATTCTAATAGAGTGAACTTACTTGGACGTAGCAACGGACACTATTGCCAACAAACAATGTGTTCGGCTTGAATGACAGGTCCTGGTGGAGTGAATCTCTGTACATCTCTGCCCTCAGCTGTTCTGTTTGCCTTAAATTATCCACCCACTTTTAAACTAGCAATCGTTTTATACTGTTCTTCTTTCACGTGTTCCTTACACCATTCCCTTAACCAACGCCTCGTTTTCCTTCTCTGTATTTTTTACGTTTGCTTTTCGAAACCACGAAACGCTTAAACGCAAAGTTATCAGTGCGTATGTGAGAGCGTGCGTGTGTGCACAAGGGTAAGACTATTTATCACTAAAGTTTTACATCAACACAAATATTGTTTGGACGCCGCGCCGGAACGAAATGAGTCAGATAGTCGCGGGGTCGTGCGGGGTCACAGTAGTCTCCCAGGTTGAGTCGTGTCACGTCCTTAACTGTGCTTTTCAATCCTGCGAGGTTCTACAAACGCACAAGTCGAATACAACCACAGATTCGTGACACTTTCCCCGGGCATCCTGTACTTGAAAAAGATAAGCTGAAAGGTTTGAATGGATGCGAAATTTAAAATCAATTTATTCTCGTATGTTTAAGAATTATATCGTATTTTGTTTTTGAGGTCAATTTTTGAGATTGCTGTAATATAAAATTTGCAATATGATAGGATGTATTTATTCATGCAGTAGATGTAATACTGTTTTAAGGTAACAACGCACAGTCAAATTCTTATTGCTAAAATATTTCACAGAGAATATATATGTATTAGTTTTCCCTTCAAATAACAATTTCAGTGACATTGAAGTTTGCAAGAAATAACGAAAATCGTATAATTATCAAAGTAAGAATGGAATGTAAGGAAAAATTAACAATAAGTGTCTCAGATGGGTCACACATGGATGTCTCTTATGTATTAAACGTTTAATAAAATTATTGATAAAATTATTAACTGAGGAAACGTCCAATTCTAGTGAATTGTTTAGAATGTTTGAAGTCTTCTCACAGTAATAATTTTTATTACCTAGTTCACAGTTGCATGTAGTGGAAAATAAGTAACCCTAAAACATAAACACGGTTTTAACAATTTTGTAAAAACAAGCAGTAGTAGGAAATGGACAATTAAAAGGCAGGGGTGTGGGGCGGGGGACTCGGGGACTCGTGGCGGCCATCTTGGTTTTTTCCCTTTTCCCCCTCAAAAACGGCAAAAATTGCCAGAATTTCCCTCAAAATTTCTTGAATTTCCGTAAAAAAAAATGTTTATGCACAATCACCAAATAACCATTCATTCATAAAAAAAAAAGTAAAAATATGCAAAAAGTCTTTATATTTAACAATCTTTTCATATATATGGCTTGTTTTTGGTGATGACGTATGTCACGCGGTAGCCCATGGGATTAGTTTACTTTGTAAATTTTTTCCTTTGTACAACTTAGTTAGTATTTGTTATTATGGCTGCAGCAAAACAGAAAAAAAAAAATTGTATTTGTCATCAAATTATAAAAAAAATATAAAGCGTACAATGTTTTTATTCTAGGAAAATGTCATCACATACAATGCGTAAAAGTTGAACAATGCTTGGTACAACAATAAAATAATTAATTTTTTTGGCTCAACACCCTTAACATCGAGGTCTCGAGACCCGATCAGGGTGAAGTGAGGTGAGAGTGGAACAGCGCCGGAATGCAAGGGAGAGGGAAACGGGAGATCCGTGAGGAAACCAGCCGACCAGCGGCATCGTCGGCAATATGGATAATAGCAATTTTGTCAGTTTGTTAAGTGGACATTAATACTGCTACGAACAAACCCAATGAAACAATTTCAACAGAAACAATTAAAGGTGGAAAACTTGAAATAATATATATATAAGTAAATGTCACGTATTTGATATGTTATAGAGCTAAAACATTACCATTACGCCAATAACCACTTTGGTCCGGCACGATTCCCGCGTGCGAAAATCCGGGAGTGACCCCGGGTGGATCTCGCGAGAAGCCCGAGGCAGAGGAAACCCAGCAGGTGCTGGATGGCCGCACGCTCACACGATCTCACACACACACACAGTAAGGTAGACCTCGAGGCCAGACTGCAGCGTTACGCACGAGTAGACGCGACGAAGGTTAACAGGACTGGCCGACCGTCCGCGGAGTGGCGGGGAGCCCAATTCCTCTTTTTACATGCTTGGCCATAAGTTGAGTCACGCATTCCTGTCTTTCCATCCCTACACATGTACCCTTTCTGGGAAATGTAGGGGTATAAGTTNACACACACACACACACACACACACACAGTAAGGTAGACCTCGAGGCCAGACTGCAGCGTTACGCACGAGTAGACGCGACGAAGGTTAACAGGGCTGGCCGACCGTCCGCGGAGTGGCGGGGAGCCCAATTCCTCTTTTTACATGCTTGGCCATAAGTTGAGTCACGCATTCCTGTCTTTCCATCCCTACACATGTACCCTTTCTGGGAAATGTAGGGGTATAAGTTATTCTTTACATATACTGATTTCCCTTATGTCTTTATTATGGAGTATGGTTTCCTGTTGTTGGATCCGTTATTTTTGTATTTTTTTTATATAATTCGTTACATGAATTTCGTCACGTAAGTGGGTTGTCAATTGTATCAGAGAAGACGGAAACACAGAAACGAAATTGGATGGCGTTTCCTTTGGCATGGGCGTACTCGTTCTCTGGTTGGCAGCGCGATGCTCTGGGAACGGGCCTTGTCTCTGATTGGTTACTGCATGCTGCGAAACTCACCCTATTTTCTGGGCTGCAGGCTTGCGAGTAGGTTACCAGGCGTTGATTGGCGAACGGCGTTCCAACATGTTGCTGGCCGGTGACGCCATTTTTTCTAGCATGTGCGGTTGGAGTTCGCGGTATAAGAGGATGTTTCTCCTCTGTAGTCCGAAGTACTCTGTGGCACGAGCGTGGTCTTGGTTCCGAGTCCACTGTCATCAAAGGGTCCTTTCTGAGCATAAAGCGGGACCCATATTCTCGTGAAGTCTGTCCAGAAAACTAAGTCTCGCAAATATCTGTATGGCTCTCCAAGATAAATTAATTTTTCTAGATTTTGAGGGAATTTCATGGTTTCCTGACACGATACCAATGATGACTTGATCAAAATTCCAAATAATTTGAAAAATAAGATTCATGAATTCTTACTGAAAATCTTGATTCGTACAAATCTCAAAAAAGTTACTAAAGCACACAAATTCGGATTAAGGTAAATGGTTTTAAAGTCGCAGGAGTTTCTTGCGGCAGTTCCTCTGAAATCCATTCCAACACCTGGTTCGCCTGCGGTAATGTTTCAGCCTCTAGTTGTGTTGACTTTAAATATAATCTGAAAATTGAAATTGAAATACATGCGAATCGCTACAGCAGATTTCCAAGAAATATTGTTACGAGACGCCAGAGGGGCATATTCGAGTTCGCGAGGGATGGAGGTTCTAATAAAAATGACATAACTAAATTTGATTTTTAATCAATTCACACAGCTATTATTTCCAACATTAAACTATCTGTCCACTTTTAGTATTGTTATGATCAATTAGCGCAATATTTAATGTATATCTAAATTCTTATTAAAGTCCAACTCAACGGTTCTATATTGATTGTTAGTCACTTAATTCACACTCATTATTTACATATGTTCAATCTGTGCAATGCCATCATTCCAAATGTCCGTCACTCACGCATCCAGTTCAGTAGCCCCGCCCGCCAGTCTCACCTTCACTGTGCCGATGCTCGCAGTCCACAGACTTCACTCCCGCTGGTCACTCTCGTCGCCACTTGACGCTCTGCTGGCTCGTCGCTTCGCTGTCTTTGCACACCTGGCTCTTAAGGTAGCACAAACTCTCAACTCTCAGACTCTCAAAAATTATCCGCTCGGAGGCCCGTCACTGCTTAAATAATGTCGCTGACCCGATCTAGAAGATACCCTGAGTCACGCCGAGAGAGGCTAAGGCACTGACCTGAACATTCTTTAAAGATAACGTCAGATATTGAATCCGCCCAAGGTCAGGAACGCACGAGTCACGACAGGCTTATCGCGGTGGCATGCAGCAGCATCCCTTTGTAAATCTGCACGCACTTCTTGGATTACCGCACGCCTGACTTCAACACATTTATTCGCTCTCGNGCAGCATCCCTTTGTAAATCTGCACGCACTTCTTGGATTACCGCACGCCTGACTTCAACACATTTATTCGCTCTCGCGAGCAGGACGGGCAAGGGAGGCGATGTAGACCAGCAAGCATGTAACTATATACTTCGAGACATTTTAATACCATGGACAGTTATTTTCAGCTGTATCCTGACGTATTAATTTTGTGAAAACCTTGAAATTTGCACGAAAAAATATATAAATTTAAAATTGCTACAGCTAGTTTAATTCATTTATGAAAGTTTTTTTCCCTTCATTAAGCATTATTTCATATCATAACTAAAAAAAATATTTATCATGCTAAAAATGCATAATATAATTTCAGGCTCTTAAGCCTCCTTCGAAATAAGACATCAGGTGGGGAGACATACATTTAGTCTTTTCGATCACCTTTGGAGGCTGCAATAGTGTATTTGTTTGTGACCACCACGGCGAAATTGTTTTGATACCAGGTGGGGTCAAACACGTATCTTTGCACATGGACAACGCAGCGGACGCTGCAGTTGACGGTCATACCAAGCTGTCCCCAAGGGACGACAGTTATTAACAGGGCAGATAGAAGATGTTTATAAACTGTTTAAGTTAAGAGTGGTGTATTGAAAGCTAAGAACTTGTAGCCTAAAATAAATACTACATGAATTCATTATGCCAATAATTTATGTTNAGAACTTGTAGCCTAAAATAAATACTACATGAATTCATTATGCCAATAATTTATGTTGTGGCGAACAAGATATAATTCCTTTAAGTGATCATTTACCTGTTGTTTATTAGTGATTACAAAATAAACACTAATTTTTAATCCTACTTGCNTTATGGCGAACAAGATATAATTCCTTTAAGTGATCATTTACCTGTTGTTTATTAGTGATTACAAAATAAACACTAACTTTTAATCCTACTTCCTGAAGGTAAGATAGGCGCACGAGATCTCTTTCCCGTCTGTGGGTGGTATTGTGTGTAGCTGTGTGTGTGTGTCCCTAAACACTTTCGAACCAATGGACAGTATTTAATCAAACTCGGTACATACATAATACTTAAGAGGGACATCCGACTTTAGTTTTTGATCACGCTGGGTGCTTATTTAAGAAATGGCAACTGTCATATATCAGCAACTATTTAACCGATTTAAACCAAATTTTGAATATTGACAGCGCATCAAGTAAGCCTTGAATTCAAAGAGGTAGATTGTTATTAGTCTACAATTTTGGAAGATAGAACTACATAAAAAATATTGAGCTTTTGTCATATTATTTTGGAAACTACTCAATCGATTCCCACTTACAAATGTGCAATTTAAATGGTTAAACACCTATTTTAAAAACGGTGGCCGTATAAATAATTTTGGTTAATTTGCTATATACCTATACAATATTGTTTGACTAATTTCGACCAGACATGGTATGCTGGAAGTATCTCTCGTCAAGCATCAAATAGGCCAATACGTAGCTACTTTTGTCCACCATTTTGTAAAACAGCTCACCAATAAAACATAACTTTTTGTCATAGCTTGGAAAACAATCGAAAGATTCCTACACTGAAAAGAAAATCAAACGAAATATTGGTTTTTATAGGGCCTAAGGGTATATATTTAGTTTCCCTAACAAAATATTTTGCTAAGCAAACAAAATTGGAAAAGTTACAAAATAACTTTTGTTAATCTAACAAAATACATGTTTTAATAAAACAAAATTTTTGTGTTAGACCAAAATAAATTAGACTGCCAACAAAATATTTTGTTGAATCAAATGTATATATTTGTTTGGCCACTCATTTGATTGCCCTCGTTCAAAAATACAGCTCCAGAGTTTGTTCTTATTTTTTGTGACAATTAGGATAGTAACAGTGTTTGTTAGTGAATATATTGATGCTTGATAATCGTATAAACACGCTAATGAAACAAGTTTAACAGGAAACTTAAAAGTAAACTTGTAAAACTTGAAATAATTGTTTGCGCACGTTGTCTAATGTTTGCAGGATATGCCTACATTTGAAAACATTCCAACTTCGTTAGCAGTGACATTAGCTGACGTTGCTAAGGCGTAGCGCGGGGACGCAAGTGATATAGGTTTGAATCTCGGTCGAACTTCGAAAAGTTTTTATATCAACCCAAACTGTTTAATGTGCGTCGTGCAGCCAACAAAATCTTTAGTTGCACCAACAAAATTATTAGTTCTACCGACCAAATATTTGTCTGGGCCAACTAAATAAGAACAACAAAATAAAATTTTTTCAGCAACAAAATATTTGACTGCCCCTACACAAACAAATAATTAGGTTGCGCCAAACAAACTTTGTTTGATTAAACAAAACCTTTTTTCGTCAGTGCACCAAATTTAACAAACAAATAGCAGGCCATATAAAGCGCCATGTTTTAAGTAAGTCACTTATTTTCAAAATTGCGACCATACATACATTTTAGTTGGGTATGCTTTATTTTCGAAACCATGCAATCGATTTAAAATTAATTTTGTATGATTGCGGTATTTGTTACAACCACCAAATGTGTCTGCACAGAGCCTCTTTACTTCGTCATTTTCTAAGATAGCACTACATGAAAAAAAAAATTCTTTCGGGCCTTTTCCGGGAATCAGTTAGCCGATTCCTCCCAAATTGGGTAAACAAGTAGTACAATGGCAGGCCATGAAAAATTGTATGTTTTAAATGGTATTTTATAAATGGTGGTTATATAGACCTTTTAGCATAAAATATCATATCTACGAAACCATGCAACCCATTTAAACTTAACTTTGTTTGATTGCAGTATGTTTCACAAAAACCAAATGTGTCCACACACATCTCTTTTTTCAGCCATTTTGTAAGATAGTATTGAAATATAAAATACAGTTTTTATGGAATATCTCGGGAAATAATCAACCGACATGTTTCAACTGTGCCAAACACTTATTTCCAGAATGTAGCAATTAATTTTTTTTTAAGTTAGTAGTCTGCTGCTACGAATTTATGTAACAAATTTCAAATAAACTGTATGCTAGCAGTACTTATTACAACCATCAAAAGTGCCTACACAGAATCTCTATTGTGCGCAATTTTGTAAGATATTACCAGGTGAGAAAATTGAACATTTCCACACTATTTCGGGAACCAACTGACTAATTGCCATAAAATTTTGCATACAAGGAGAGCTTCAGTAAGCCATGTAAATTCACATGATTTAAGAGAGACACATACTTATTTTGAAAATGATGGACGTGTAAATATTTTAGGTTAGTAGACCCTGTCTACAAAAAACATTAAGCCGACTACAACTGAAGTTGATGCTCCTAATGCTACCTCCATAATGCAGTTGGTTGCGTGCCAGCTTACGGTATGAGTATTGGGTTCGAGTCCCGACTGAGGCACGTGTGTATTTGTGATTGTCTCACTAGTGCTGCATAAGTTTCTGGTTCCATCTCTAATGACACCTGTCAACAAGATGTAAAGGCCTACCTACCATCTAAGCTTTTTAGACCTTAATAAAATTAATTGCATGTATGTAGAAGAACGTGGGCTCCTTAGTAATGTCGGCAACTTCTTGTTAATTCTTTAATCAGAAGCAATTTTGAGGTCGCTAAAAATTTGTTAAGTTTCCTGTTGACCCTCTCAGTCACAGTGGCCTCTTTCTGGGACGTTGCAGATGAAGTGGCTTAAATGTTCTGCACTGTATATAGCAGAACATACCGTCCAATGGGAAACGTTCCCTACGTGTGAGAGACATCATTCGCTGCTGAGACTATGTTCCGTAGCCTCATAAGCCACTACTGCCAGTAACATAAAGCAGATATAGATTTCTATAGGTCCTGATGTAAGACAAAGCGTCGTCTGGATATCAGTACAGTTACGAAGAAAATATTTGTTTATTGCAGCGCCTAAAATTATACATGTATTTTTGGCTGAAAGGTTTAAAAAAAAATGTTAGGGTAGAATTTCACAAAATATTTAGTTGTGGCCAAATTTATTCCCCCCCCCCCCAAGTGTGCTTATGAAGCGAATACCAACGTAAGAAAAATGGAAAACTCGGAAAACGTTCCAGGAATAAGTTAAAATTTAAAACTTGTGACCGTGCAGTTAAAAACAAAAAACTGAAATAAAATTTCTGAGCTCTGTATGAACGTATTTCGCTTCATTAAGCTTTCTTAAATACGAAACGAAGTCCTTCAATTATAGTTTTTCCTAGTACGGGGAAAAATGGGTCTGTAAATGTGATATTAATTAAGAAATTATTCAAATGTTACTACGGTGTTTCACATGCTCTTTCGTTCACACTTTAATATAAAACATTCATACGTCAGTAACCCAGGAATGTATTTTTTTTACACACTGAGACTATTTTCGTTTTGTATTTACCTTATTACTAATGTAGTATACGGAAAATAATTATTTAGGTGTGCAATTTGAAAATATTCTCTGCGTAACTTCCGGGCCATTATTTTACTTCGGTCACGTAACATCGTGATATCTGGTTCAAAGTCACAGCATGTAAGGTGCTTGTTGTTTTCGGAAATTTCATAACAATGATACGTGTTGGAGCGCTCTGCCTGTGCTCGGAGTGTGGGCTAACATTTGGTGATGGCCACATGGACCACCTAGAATATACATGACATGTAAAATAGTTACGCATGTATGGGCACAGTTTATCATAACCGAATTTTAAAAGAGGAGCTGGTTTACTCGGAAAACACTTTTTTTTTTGGACCACTTTCAATTCGTTAACATATCGTGAACTGGAGAATATGGGTTATAGGGCCATGCGTGGAAATCTCGAGATCTCTTGCACAGCAATATCGTGACACCACTTCAGTGTGGTACGTTCCAGTGTATGAGATTCTAGACAGCATTTTTGTTGTGTCACGGGAAAAATATTAACCTTTTTTTTCATGTTGCTGACGAGAGTGTTTGTAACTCGACAAGATTATATTTGCAGAGAAATAAAGTTAACACACTTATAATAAATTCCTGTATGCTTGGCTTTAATGTGATGGTTCATGTAAGAATTTTTCGCAGCTGGTTAACGGTACGAGCCGATGTGAAATCACGCAAAAGAGGAGAGAAGAAAAAAACAAAATCCGCATAAAGGAAGATAGAGAAAATGATTAAAAATAACCGCTGCCCATGCTATTAACTATTAGCAAACCAATTAAAACTAGAGGGTACTCAGCGGTGTCACGTTCGTCTAGCGAGGATGGTGTTGGTTCGAGTTCAACCTCAAACAATGAGTCGTTAACTACGTTGTTATCAGCCCTCTGCAATATGGAAGTTTCGTCGGACTTAGCCTTTATATTTAGGACCGCGCGATATAACATCAAAATATACATACAACGTCGGAGGTCATCTTTCTAGGTTCATCGTCGCAATCGAATAAACTGAGCTAAATTAATAGCCAAAGCCGTTTATCTGTTTATTTATCGAAGTAGTGAGAAAAGAGCAATGAGAATATTGCTATTACGTTTGCCTGGACTCGAAGACCTTAACAACACGAAAGAATTAATCATTTTTCCTACCTTATTTGCAACATTACAAAAAATATATACTGGTATGTATATATCATCAGAGCAATCAATTAAATAATTAAATAAATGGTCTTTATAAAATTTATTCAGTATTTTCCTGTACACAATTCGGAGGTCAGCAGAAGTGCCAGTATCTCTTGAACTCATCCCATCTCTGCTCCGACGCCCAGGTAGATCGCAAGCACCTCAGCACTCATCCAGCAGCGCCCCGACGAATCCCAGCAGTTGTTTCCTTCGGTGCCAGTAAACTTCGTAGCTCGTCGAATCACCAAGAACACTTGCCAGATACCATCTCAAAAAACTCCCTTCGGCGAGGCTAAGGGCTGTATTTATATCAGCTCTAAACCTTTATAGGTCGTTCCGCACTTACGCACGACCAGAGATGACTTTTTTTTTCACCATCGAGAAGTTTCTCCAAAAAGAAGGAAATCCCCTGACCTTCTGGAAGGTGCTAGTAGCCTCCAGGTGTGAGATGTCTATCAACTAGGCGTGTCTCCCCTTCGCACCCCGTCATCCCATGATGGACTCGTCTCCTTGCAGACGCATGAGTCACCCTTCACCCTGGCTGCTGGCTGGCGGAAATTTCCATTGGGGGAAGGGGGTAGAAACGGACCGCCAGGCTGCAACAAAAAAAAAAAACAGCGTTAGGTAAGAGCTTAAGTGTACCAGTTAGAATTCAG
This sequence comes from Clitarchus hookeri, assembly GCA_002778355.1. NCBI lineage: Eukaryota > Metazoa > Arthropoda > Insecta > Phasmatodea > Phasmatidae > Clitarchus > Clitarchus hookeri. The sequence goes on from NQII01004231.1 coordinate 87,304, forward strand.
TTGCTTTAAAGGAAAAGCGTATTGCGTATTTAATGTTGCTGTAGTACGTCGAAAGCAGTAACGTTACAACTCCTGCCGTATTTCACAGCAGTCGATGCGCGCAACGGACCTCATAACCGCGACAGCAACAAAACACTCTTTCGGTGGCATCACCTCGATTTTGTTAAAGCTGAATGTAGACATGTTCTATAGCTGTAAACTTATATATTTACGTTACAGTTCGCCCTTATTACATGCACTACATACACAAAATTCGTGGACAAAGGTTTACTCTTAAAGAGAGGGCTGTTATTTGACAAACGAATTAAAACGATTAACTCTATAACTTGGCTAATGCATTCTGTTTGTAACAACAGTAAGCCCTAAATCTTCGATAATTAACACCCCAGTAAATACGATCTAAAAAGCAGAATGCGTATAGAAATAATGTGGATAATACGTATATAAAAACAGCAGTCCTATGAGTTAATTAATTTTTTTTTCCTTAAAGGAAAAATAAAGCTTTCTTCACTGACGACCACAGTAAGTGAACGAGAAATATTAACATTAATTTAATCATGAAAGAAAATTCTACTATCTCGTACCACCATTGCCCTTTCCTTTAGTTGCAGTATTTAAGAGTCAATGACAGAAAGGCATTGTATGACGTAGTCCTTAATTGCTGCTAGGATAATCAAATGTAGAGTATTCACAAACATGTTGTCTGAAGACTGCTTCTACGCATCTGCGTTACATTTGTCGATTAGCCACATTCCGTTAGAATAACATCCTCCACGGCTTTTACTTAACACATTTACCGCCTTAGAAATAACTGCATAGGGCGGTATTTCTCTTAATAAATTTATGCTATAAAGTGTTTGAAATGTTTTTCACTCATATATTTACAGTCACGTGTACCTTAAACTATGTGTGTTTTAAAAACTGATGTCTCACACACTCTCAAACAGTAAGAGGTCTTTGGAGTGATACGTTATATAGGCTATGTGTTTAGGGTTCACGTCTCGTAACTAGAGCCCCGAGTATTTCGCGGAGTGATACGTCAGCAGGCTATAGTTCGCAGTCCTCTATACACTAGATACATTATCGTTTGCAATTTTACAGAACTGTTCAACGCTCACTCGACACCACTGCTTCCTTCTTATTACTGGCTCACAGTAAAACAGGGCGTGTCTAAATAACTGCCGCCCAATCGTGATGGAAGGGGAAAAGACCAAGTGTTTGAAGTCTGCCTCGCCACCGAATAAATTCGCGAAATACTCGGCGCTCTACTCGTAACTATTAATGGCGTGAAGTCATCGAAAGCGTACTGGAATGGCAATGCAGCCTACCGAATAGTTGCAGGTTGCACAGGATAACCAGCATGCTCCATTGCTTAATTATTGAAGCATGTAGCTGGGAACGTTTATTGGGCGGACTGCGGTGAACATGGTAGTTTCAAGGAAATTACTAAGATGGAAATTTAATTAGCGACGCAAAAAACACCACGTATTCAATGGATTTTAAATTTCGAGAACTTACCACAAAGTAGAAAATAATTACTCCCCTCTCGTTCGTGTTTCAAAATGTTCGCGTACATTCAGTAGGAATCATTTATTCAGAGTACGCAAATGCGAGTTTCAGGCGCGTAAGTTGCATTATATGTTATGCAGGCCTAGTGTTACTAATTTTTTTAAAACATAATATCCTGCATATCCTTGTCAGATTTTTATCGAATTAATTAATTGCAACGCGACGTTTGTATCTCACACTTCAAGATATCTTTAACTTTTCGTCAGCGTAATTCTCACTTAGTGAGAGGTTTGCAATTTACTCAGCACATTTCTGCAGTCGTAAACATTAACTCGTTCCGGGGATATTTACACGAGCAGTCTTGTTTTACGTTTAAATGAAATGGAGTTTATAAACATAAATTTTTACGTGCGTTTTTATGGAATGTAACTCAATTTTTGCACCCAAGAAAAATGATTTTTTGAAAAAAAAAACGTAATACAACGTTTCTACATTCATGTACGAAAACGAGCTGTGCGTTTTAAACCTACCAGTCACAATGCCCTGTATCTATGGGAGGTTGAACAGAAAGTGGCTCTATGGCTCTGATGGTTTGCACTGCAAACATCAGAAAACACCGTAAAATGAGGCTCCTCCCACACATATGAGATTTATCATTCGCTGCTGAGACTATGTTCTGTATAGTCTATTCGCGATATCTTCACACTTTTTGGATCAAAACCTTTGAAAAATCACCCCAGGTATGATGTGTTTGGTTGCCTTCTAAAACCGGCCTTCTCCAAAAAATAAAACATTGGTTTTGTCTGAGAAAATTAAAGTTTTGTGTGTACGTTAGTGACCAGTAAACAGGTAGTTAAAAAACCGGATTTATTAAATGGAGAAACCATTGTGCAATACCGTGGTTATTCCCAGAACCGGCCATCTGCTTTGAAATGTTAGTTCCAAGACCTGCCATGTGATTGTGTGCGCCACTGTCGTATTTGCTTAGCAAATTCGCAAGACCATAACATTTATTAAAAGCTATTTGTAGTTGTGTTGTTTGTGGACTTTTTTTTTGGGCGTTTGTGTGGTCTGTGATAATACGATTTAGCTTTTGTTTTTGAATATGGATAAATTTCCACAAGCTCGTGAACCAGGTAGAGGGAGAAACAGAACAAGAAATCGAGAAGGGTGGAAGAAAAATAGAGAGAAAAGGGAGAGGTGTGTGTGTTACATTTGTACTTGTATAGGTTATGGTATATATAACATTTTTATAGTCATGAGACTCTCATATTAATACGTAACGAACGTTTATACAATGTGGAACTATTGTATATTCCCATTAATTTATCACATCCTTTTCAATTATATATGTTTAATTTATAATGACCTAATATATCTCAGATATTTTAAGCTGCTAACCCCATCATGCAATTGCTTGAATAATGCAGGGGTAGTATTAAATTATCTACATTACTTGCTGAAATTAATTTGAGGAGGTCTAAAATGCATTTTTGCCAAGTATATTGTTTGTTTCATGCACTATGTTAATGAACTTCCTTTTTTAATGTTTAAACTTACTTTTACAAATGCTTATAAAATACAGAACTACTTTATAATAGCTAATTCACTATCAAATGCCTTTAGAAAATGTTCAAAATTTTTCAGACCACTTATTCTCACGCTCAACGTTATGGTTTAAGCCATGCTGCTCAAGGCCCCTCAAACATGCCTAATTGTGGCCACAACAAACTAGCATTCCAGTGTGCAACGCTTAATCAGAAGGATATAAAGTACTTCCATGAATGTTTGAATGGCCACTGAGACAAACAAAGACAAGATGCATGTTTAGTCAAAAACACAAACATCATTCTTAAACATTAGTAGTGTGATAAATTATTACTTTTTATATTACCTTATTCGATTAGTAGTTAATATCTTTCTGTTTTCATGTCTTCCAAGTTTATTACTAACTTTTTTACATAATAGACTAATTATAATACAATTAATAATACTCTATTGGCAATGTAACAATTGGCAATGTATCAAAATGTATTGTTAGTTATTTGGTTTCACGTAAACCTGGACATTTCGAATTGATTTAGTTCCAAATGTGGCCAAGTGACATGGATAGTTCCAAAACCAGAAAACTCCAAAACTTAAAGTTAAGTAACTGACAAAGTATTGCAATATGATTTCTGGAGCTTATACCAATTATTGATAACATTGTTTTACAAATTACTGTAGCACAACACTTTGTATGACATTTCATGGTAATGAGTAAATAGGTTTCCTCGATTTCTCCCTAAAAGTTTTGATCGAGATGGCCAGTTTTGGAATTAGACGACTCAATTATGTCATGTATCACAAACGTTTTACACTTTCTTGAAAACAAAAATATTTTATTTTCGATTAATCTGTACTTTTACCTATATTTTACCTGTAAATTATATTATTCAATTTATACTTAATATGAATAAACAGGGAGAAAATAGGTGTGTTGGTAAAGCTCAGTAAAAAATAGTCCTGAAGCAAAAAAATATTAAATTAAGTGCACACAAATACATTGTGTTGTCTCTGTGGTGTAATTTTCTAGACTTGGTTAAGCTTTGTTTGCACGAGGCGGAGGAATAGCCTGGAAGTAGAACTTTAGCACAACTTCAGAAAAGTTGGAATAACATACATATAATCGGTTGCTGCTAATAACGTCAATCATAAACGAAATTTTATTTGGTCCCGATAACGCAGAGAGTCATACCAATAGACGTGGAGATATTTTGCGTGTTCGGGATATAAGCAAAGGAGCTGTAAGGGCGCCACTGACATGCGCGCCTAACGCCTCATCACCCATATCTGCAAGGATGAAATGACGTGCAATGTTCTCATCATGCTGCGTCTACCTATGGGACTTTAAGTGGTGACCCTATCAATTTATTGGTGGAAAGCGTGCAGCAAAGTTCAATGTAGGTACCTATAACAGTTTCGCGTGTATCCGACCAGNATAAGCAAAGGAGCTGTAAGGGCGCCACTGACATGCGCGCCTAACGCCTCATCACCCATATCTGCAAGGATGAAATTACGTGCAATGTTCTCATCATGCTGCGTCTACCTATGGGACTTTAAGTGGTGACCCTATCAATTTATTGGTGGAAAGCGTGCAGCAAAGTTCAATGTAGGTACCTATAACAGTTTCGCGTGTATCCGACCAGTATATATTGAAATACAACAGTGTGAAAAATCATTTTTAAACTATGTTAGAGGGTTCGGGAATAGTACTGTATTTCTTATGTGCATGATATATTTATAGAGTGTTAATGGTCCCTCATCTGAAGTGTGTTTTCTTTCCGTTTATCGCTAATGGGAACACGTTAAGTGAGTGAGTGAAGAGGTTTGGGCTGCTCTTAACAGCGAGGTCTTGAGAGGCGACGAGGGCGAAGCGAGGTGTGTATGGAGCAGCGCCGGAATGTAACGGCGGGGGAAACGGGAGATCCCAGAGGAAACCTGGCATCCAGCGGCATTGTCCGACACGATTTCCAAATGCGAAAATCCGGGAGCGACCCCGCCGGGAATCGAAGCAGGTTCATCTAGCCCCCCTAATACAAATATGAAGAGTGGTGAGGCTAATTTTGGCAGGTGGAATACGTCGTAAGCGACGAAATGTCAAGAGAGAACACGAAGTGTGCTGATGGTTTGACGGTGACTTGATAAGCAGTGTTGTTCTCGGATAACAAGGAGCCGGAAAAAAAGTTCAGTAGCATCGACNTGAGAAGCCTTTGGTTCAACGCCACCGAACATTCCATCCAGGCACTGGATGGTAACTCGGTATAACCTCAGAGTAGGTCACTATACAGCTGTGAAATATCGTAACGGTTTCATTGATTTGGGCCTACACGTTCGAGGATTGGCTGCGCGAGGCTCTGGGAAATAGACGTGTGTCTGATTGGCTAATGGTGATGGGTCGTTCGTGAACGATTCCTTCGAAATTGACTAATACCTTAGAAAACGAAATCGTTAGATTCGTTCGCCCCGAAAGTAATCGATTCTTCTGAGTCAATGATTCAGAAGCAGAACACGAGCTGAAAGAACGTTAAAGGAGGAGAGGATATAAGAATCAGAAAATCACATTCGTTCATAAAAAGAACCAGGAGTCAAGAGTCATCAAGTACCACTCTGGTTAAACCCAGCGCCCATCGAAGGAAAGTTCCCGACCCCTATCTACTAGCACTTTTATCCTATCATAATAAAGAGCATGATTCCTATCCTCTGTGAGGACATCGTAAAAGACAAAACATGATAATGCATGAAGCAATTTTTAATTCTTTCCTGTCGAAAGGGTTTTTACAGTGACTATGCCGGTTTTTCCCTTTCTCTTCTAACTATAGTTTAGCTATAAGTACACTTAGGGAGGTTGTCATGGCCACAATCTGGCCATGGCAGCCCAGTCCCTCTTTGCCGTGATGCATGTCTCCTTGCATGATACTCCCTTCCTTGTAGGCGTATGGGGCTTAGCCCTGAGACGCACTTAACTCCCGTCCCTACCGCGGGCTCATATAACACTTAGTTTTAGAGTAGTTAGTAAAAAAAAAAAAAAAGTCATCCAAGCTTGTACAAAAGGCGGGAAGAGAGGGAGAAGGCCTTTACAAGCATCGTGCTACTTAGCTCTCTCTTTCTTTGAAGATGCTGCCTGCTCGCGTATTGTGTTGTAACTCAATAATTGCCAATGCCGTGTAGTAGTATAGAATTTCATAGTTCACAGAATCTTCTGTGAAAATAAAATAAAAAGTCCTTTATAAATCGTGCTAAATAAAAGAATAACTAATCAAGACAACTGAGGTGCCAAAAAGCCGAAAGGATGAAGCAGAGATAAGGAATACCCGAAATGGAGAGTGAATCAATACTCAATAAAGAACCACAGAACATAAGAACGAAAAGAACGAAATTAACCATTCTTTTGAACGAATCATTGCACTGAACTGATCTAAACGAATCGATTCGTCTATCCGAGTCGTTCTGCCTATCACTACAGTGGCTACTGCGTGTTGAAGAAGACTCCACATTGGTCGAGTTACAAGCTGACAAGGACATTGCCAAGCGCTGACTAGCGAACGGCGATCCGACATGTTTCTGGTGTGCGCGGCTGGACTACGAGTTATAATAATATTAATAATAATAAACGTCTTAATTTTTTGTGGCGAAGTTAAGGTATTACCACCTTCTCTTACACCTAACCACTTTACACAATAAAACTTAACACTAATAAAAAAAATTAGAAAATGAAAGAAACATAATGTGTACTGTAAATGAGAAAGTAGCTTATATGAAACATATAAAAGCAACACACACAAAATAAAAATAAGCTGTTTCACCTATTCATTTCAGCTATTCATAAGTATACTGTCGCATGGCAATGGCAAGGGCAAGCGTTACCTGTTCGTTCATCACGAAATCCAACAAGTTCACGACGCAGAGCAAGTTAGTGTGCTTGCCTTGATACGACGAGTCTTAAACGTCTTCCCTANGAAATCCAACAAGTTCACGACGCAGAGCAAGTTAGTGTGCTTGCCTTGATACGACGAGTCTTAAACGTCTTCCCTAAGAGTCTTTTTTCCCGCAATGTACACGAGGCACTTGACTTGAAGGGCTATTATACGTGCTTGGACGCAGCTAGTAGCTTTGTGAATATTATTGTCAACTGAAAGAATTTTTGGAGAAAACAATTAACAAGCGGTTCTGAAGTTGGGATTAGAATATTTCTTTGATCAGACATATCTCTTTCGAATATTTTCTTCCACAAAAACTTAAAACTGCAATGAAATGGCGTCATAAATTACTGCAAATAAATTCACCACACTTCTTAAATTACACTTTGTAAATATTAAAAATAATATTTAGTCGGACTGCTTGTCCTTTCTTCTGCTAGCATAGCATTCAAATGCGCATATAGTAGTACACTGTATTTGTTTTTTCTTGTTAACGTATAATCACAAACAAAAACTTATTTAGAGTTTATTCTAACTAACCGAATGAGCCGTTTTATTCCTTCTTATTTTTACTAAAGTGACCTCGTACTCATTTTCGCAGCTGTAACAAAACAGACCTTGTTCTTCCCATATCATATTTCCTCTAGCCTTTCAAATAATTATGCAAGGCATCTTAACGTCGTCTCCTGCTAGAAGCTCTTTGCAGTATTTTAGTTGCAGAAGTGAAGGCACAGTAAGTGTGACGCTGCTGTGACACGTAATGCATATTGGAAGTATACATTAGAAGAGGCACTGTCACAACCCTCATCCCCCGCCAGCTTAAACCAGTGTAGGGCCTCCCGGAAGACACGTGTTACCCGTTAACGCGTGCCAAGGTCAAGCCGAGGTGGGGTAGCACTTCCCGCCCACGGGCCTCTCCCCCACCCCCTCTAGCAAACTGCGCGAAACTTATACACGCCTAAGAAATTACGACAGATGATGGCGATTTCCGCCCATGAGATAAATTAAAACACACGCTGAAAGGTGATACACACCGAGAATAAGCTGACAAAATATGGCAGGGACAACTGGCCCACACCACCCCCTGCCCTCCACCAACAAGAGGCCAATGCGTGGATGAAGTGTTCATTGTTCAAAGCCTTCCTCCCTCCCATTCCCCCAACAAGGGAGGCACATGTAGGAATCTAGGGAGGGTGCCCAGATTGTTTAAAAGACGTTTTTAGAGACAAGGAGGGGGTATGTCAGATCAGTCAGTCAGATAAGTCAATCAAGTGAGATCAGTCAGTCAGGTCGTGGAATCAGATCAGTTAGAATCGCGCACCGAGAGAGAAAGTCCTTGCAGCAGTTAACCAAGGCTGAGGAGATCGGACTCCAGCCAAGTGAGTCAGTCGCATCAGTCAGTCGATCAGTTACATCGTCAGTTACATGAGAGCAGTCGACCCGGTCAGTTAGAAGAGCACACCGAGAGAGAAAGTCCGTCGGGACGCCATGAGGCCGCGGGGTTCGGGCCCCGGCAGAGACAACCAGAGACAGTGTTAAGGGGTCAGCCATATCGGGACAAATAACCAGTAATCTTCCGCGCCGCGAAGTGCTGGACCAGAGTTAGTTCAGCCAGAACAGTCGTACTGCCAAACCGGGATGCGTATGGTGTTAGGCATTGGGAGCCGGAGCGTGGACATCAGCAGAGTCAGTTACAATCCCACACCGAGAAGGCGGTGTCAATTGGTGAGCTTCAACGAGGAGTGCCCCGTCGAGCGAGTGGTAGTAGTCCAGTGCAACCCCATGCCGAGAGCTGGGGTGTGGGCCCACCAACGGTCCCTCGCTGGGATGTGGTAGGGAGGTAATCAGTCAGTTACAACCCTACGCCGCGAACGGGAGTCGATTGGTGAGCTTCAATAAGGAGCGCCACGTCGAGAGGAAGCCAGGTGAGTGAAGCACGCCAGCAACAGCCAGTCCGAGGGTCTGTAACAGGGCCACCCAATTCACCAGATCTCAACTACTGTCGGAACAACTACCCCGCAACAAGTACAGTTAAGTAACAATGTCGTAACTCAGGGATGTGTCCTGTCACCTAATGCCCCCACAGCGTCGGAAACATTAGCCAGAACACTGTAATCAGCCCTTCAGGCCAAGNCCTGTCACCTAATGCCCCCACAGCGTCGGAAACATTAGCCAGAACACTGTAATCAGCCCTTCAGGCCAAGAACTCTCAAGGTCGATAACGTATGATTTAATTCTCGGCAAAGGTGCAGAGAAAGTATGTGTACTTCCCGCAAAAGTGCCGGGAATGTGTGTATGAATTCCCGGCAAATAAACCTATTTAAAACCAAGACGTGATGAAGTCATTGTTTGTACACCCTCAACCTTCAAGGCACCTTTTGTTTGCGCCATTTAACATTAACTGAGATCCTATTACCATTTCACCTCTACGTAAAATGCATTAATGCGTCGGTCAAGTGGCACTGTANTTAACATTAACTGAGATCCTATTACCATTTCACCTCTACGTAAAATGCATTAATGCGTCGGTCAAGTGGCACTGTAAAATTATTAGACAAGTAAATATTCTACAAATTTGTATTATTCTTACACTTGTATGCATTTAAGAACAGAAAGAAAAGAAATCTTTTTAGTATTCGCAAATGTTACCTAACACCGTTGATTCAACATCTAGACCTGGGGAGATACTTTTCCTCCGTCACTGCCAACTTTACTGGGCGCATGCCGGTCAGTGTGCGCGTTAAAATATACGCAAGTGAGGGCAGTGACATTTTTTCAAACGTTCATTTCAAAAGTGCTTAGTTAACCGTGAACAGCATATTCTGCAGTCGGCCAATACGAAAAGCGTTGTACAGTATCATAAACTACAAGAAAGCCGTGGTCACGTGACGGCTACCCGCTGTACCGAGATACGCTCGGCTGACTACAGCGGCGATTACCGCCCTCGTGTGTGGCCGTGGGGAGTGATTGCCGCTCGTGGATTGCCAGCTGCGAACCCACACGGTATTTAGCAAGCAGATCGTGTTCCGCGCCTGCTCGCCATCATATTGAATACGAGCGCTAGGTCGTGCCCTTCTTACCCAAACTACTACCGTCATTCGATACCTAGTCACGGAAAACTTTACCGAAGATTCTCTCTGACCAACATCTCTGAAACGCCTTTGCATGCCAATTTTTGGCGCGCAGAATATAAATTTGACTAGAATTGATTAAAGAGAGACCAGAGTACGTCGGAACAATCGAACCTCCCTCTCCCCTCGTAAAAAGAAAATGTTGGATATGTCTGGTAGGTAGTCGAGGAAGAAATTTTAACGTCCTTATTACTCGGAATTTTCTAATTTCTGAGACCCGTCTTCCAACCCCCTTCGGAGACAGGAAAAGGAGACGTAACAAAGAAAAAGAATTGAGGGTGGAATAAAAAAGGGGGTTAATTAAAGTCAGGGCTAATAAGGCGGGTTAACTTTCAGAGAAGGAACAGTGAGCAATTAAAAATATTGCGTACGACTTCCTGGGTAGTCTCTCGCGCGCGGTAACTGTTCCCCGGAGTTGGAGCGGAAATTTGTTAGGGTAATGAGAGAAAGAAGTGTCAACGGAGCGAAGTGTGTTGAGACGTCCCGGCTGGTGTGTTTGCGAGTTGGAAATCGTTCTGGGATCATGCCCGAGGCGGCGACTTCCAGGCAGGTTACTTCACCACCACACACTGAAGATGAGGTGGAGTGGTTTATCTACTTCCGCTGGCGGGGGCCACGGTGGTGGAGTGGTCAGACCACCCGCCTCTCACAACCCAGGAGAACCGGGTTCGATTCCCGGCGGGGTTACCCCGGATTTTTTCATGTGGGGAATCGTTCCCGGACGATGCCGCTGCTCGGCGGGTTTTCTCAGGGATATCCCGTTTCCGCCACCCTTGTTGCATTCCGGCTGTGCTCCATACCTCACTTCGCCCTCATCGGCTCTCAAGACCTCGCCGTTAAGAGCCGCCCAAATCTCTCCACTCCACTTTCTCCAACGCTTGCTCGCGATTTGTCAGCGCAACTGTCAAAATAGTGTGCTAAGTAAATGAAATGCGAGTTTGTTTACTTTAAGTTACACAACAGACCCAGGATTTTATAACAAACAGTTATACTTTGCAAAACTGAAGGAGGTCGCAGATTGGCTTCCAATTGTACATCACTGCAATTGCCTGTACAAGAAGCAGAACTCGTTTAAAATTAAAACATACTGTTATGATTTTGATATTTTGTTTTGGTATTTATCCTAAACGGGGATATAGGGGCGTAACAGGTTATTTATAAGAGTTATGTAATGAACACTATATAAAAGAGGTTTATTTAACATTAAGATTGTACAATATTAATTCAATATAAATATGATTGAATATGAACGGAGGAGCTATACAAATATACTGAAATATTAAATGATATTATTTTATAAATATTTAACCAGCCACATTCTGATTAAAGCCTATTTGGAGGGTCACCACCTTGTTCATGATTCCGGAGGCTGATTAAGATGGCGCAAGTCGACGGTCGGACACACCCATCTTCAGTGATCTTCTCTTTCCAATGGTCCGACGACAAAAGACACCGCCGACGGACTACACTGCCTTATATCGGCTGCGTTGTCCCCGTTTACTGGCCGGTGGAGGGGTTTCTGTAGTTTGCGATTTCATAACTAATTTCAGCGATCACGGCCCGTGTCCTGGATAAGTAAGTGAAGGTGTGATCAGGCAGGCCGCACAGCTAAGGCCTGACCACAACTCGTAACAATACACCACCGAAATTGTCAGGAAAGCAAGAATTATGCTGCATTTGAAAGAAGAATGCATATACTTTGTAACACTGCAAAATATTTTGCTATAATATACTTATTTAATAGTTTAAGAAAAATAAATTATTAAAANATTTCAGCGATCACGGCCCGTGTCCTGGATAAGTAAGTGAAGGTGTGATCAGGCAGGCCGCTCAGCTAAGGCCTGACCACAACTATTAACAATACACCACCAAAATTGTCAGGAAAGCAAGAATTATGCTGCATTTGAAAGAAGAATGCATATACTTTGTAACACTGCAAAATATTTTGCTATAATATACTTATTTAATTGTTTAAGAAAAATAAATTATTAAGAATATGTTTAATTAAATTTAAGTACGTTTTAATTATGAATCCTTCAAAAATAATTTTTTTGCAAGAAAACATTTGTCAAGAAGAGCAGTCGTAATAATTACCGAGATTGCATATAAAATATTGCTATTAATGTCAAAAATATTTAAAAAAATTTATTTTACGGACGTTTATTTTAGTTATAAATATTATCACATTGATGGCTGAAATGTGCTTGCATAAAATCAATTATTAAAAATATTTGTTTATAATATCACAATTATTTATTACATAAAATCAGAGTCGTAATTATAATGTTATTGTCATACGAAGTTTTTTTTGTTGCAAAATGTGTTTTTTGAAGTATTTAAAATGGAAATGCGCTTAAATTCGTATTCAAACTGGGAAGTTATTCATTAATTTAAAAAAAACAAATAAATAAATTCTACCAAAAAAGTTATTTAATTATAAAATATATACTTAATTCTCTCATATGCAACACAATGATTATTTTTCTGACAATTTTTGTAGCGTCTGTAGTACTTTTTAGTGAGTTCTTTATTTGTACAGTTGAGTGCAGTTGTCCATTGTAAGGCGTTCTACTTCTACTCTAAGCATATCGTCATTAAACTGTGCTAACCAACAGTGTTCAGAGTTCAGTGGTAGGATTCAGTATTTGTTCACTGCTCAACTGGAATGCGCATTCTACCAAGTTACTCCCACTACACTTCACCCGAGGCGACGTTCCAAAATGTTTCTCCGAGATTACTCTCGGACATAGAGTCAAATCTGAGCCAAACCAGCGTAAAAGTTGTTTTGGAACGAGCATAATGTAAACAGTACGTTCTGTTTATAAACATTTCCGATTAAGCGGATAGTAAATAAATAAATATAAATATACATATAATACACAATAAGCTACTCTTACTATTATCCGATCGTAATATTTTGTCCAAAAATGTAGCAGNATAAATATACATATAATACACAATAAGCTACTCTTACTATTATCCGATCGTAATATTTTGTCCAAAAATGTAGCAGTACCTTTCAAATAAAAAATAAATGTTTTATAATTCACCGTTTGTACCTTTCCATCTTTGTAATCGAAGCGTGCACATTTTATTTCCGTTCACTTAATTCAATTAAACTTCCCGCCATTGCCCACACTATCCTTCGCTACTCGCATAAATAACGCGTGTAAAAGTTTTACTCTGGCAAGATGCTCAGAGTAATTATACTCTTCAGTTTTGGAACACCAACAAGAGCGAGTGAAAAATTTCACCCAAGAGTGTTTTGCGAAAGCCAGAGAGTAAAGTTTACTCGCAAAGTAATGTTTCGGAACGTGGCCCTACAAAAGAACCTCTAGTCGCTAAGCATCTTCTGCGTATCTTGTCGGTGATGTGAAGCAACAATGAGGACGGGAAGTGGCGCACAGCAAAGCCACGAAGGAGCAGAAAACGAAAGACAAAAAAAAAAACNGAAGCAACAATGAGGACGGGAAGTGGCGCACAGCAAAGCCACGAAGGAGCAGAAAACGAAAGACAAAAAAAAAAACATTAAATGCAAATGGTACTCTCATTAAACATAAAGTGCCGACCCAGTTTCAGAGCGGTGGCGTTGGCCTGGCGATGCGGCACGGCAAAAAACAACAGCCCATTTGCAAGCAAGCCGACGGCATTGGCGGTGNGAAGCAACAATGAGGACGGGAAGTGGCGCACAGCAAAGCCACGAAGGAGCAGAAAACGAAAGACAAAAAAAAAAAAACATTAAATGCAAATGGTACTCTCATTAAACATAAAGTGCCGACCCAGTTTCAGAGTGGTGGCGTTGGCCTGGCGATGCGGCACGGCAAAAAACAACAGCCCATTTGCAAGCAAGCCGACGGCATTGGCGGTGNGGTGGCGTTGGCCTGGCGATGCGGCACGGCAAAAAACAACAGCCCATTTGCAAGCAAGCCGACGGCATTGGCGGTGTAAGAATTTTGAAATTCTTTAGCGGGGATGATAAGAAATTTTTTTTTATGGCACTTGTTAATATACATTGACGAATGCCTAAAAGGTCCATTGTAAAGCTAACTGAAGTAGCTTCATTTACATAGTATAGTCCCATGCCTCGCCACTAGTATGTAAATAATTATACTAAAGTGGGACACTGAAAAGGAACAACATTAATGTAGCGCAGTACAAATATGTTAATTAAAAATGCGATGACGTATCAGTCACGTGTCTAAACGTAAAGTCAAACCGATGTGCCATTTGTAGGCGCTCACTTACTCGTAACCATGTTTTTTTTTTTTAAAACATTGTATTCTCTTCCAGGGAATAGTTTTGCTTTTCCTGGCAAAGTCGCTTATTTTTTTCTTCCAGGACCTAGCCTTATTGCTTATTTCTATGTAAAAGCAAGGCTAGATAATGTTTTAGTCACTGTTTCTGTAATTTTGTCTATTCAACTAGGAATGTTCCAAGTTTCGTTACTTTTTCAGATTGAAATTTATCGGTGACCAGTTACACTGATCAGGTTAAGCTGTTGTGTCAACCGATTGAAATGACTTTAGTTAAAGGAATTGTAAATTTCGTAATGAAATATTCTGTATTTTTTTTTTGTGAATTTCATATTTAAATTCTTTTCTGCCAATGTAAATAAATAAAGTATTCATGGTATTAATGTAAAATATCTCGTAATGAAAAATGATAGTATCACTGGTTTTGTGTCAAGCAACTTGATATCTGTGATAGTTACTGGTATTTTCGGAACACACCCTACAGCTTTCTTCTTGCTTTCTACTCGTTATGACGTGACACAAAATTTTTATTAGTTCCGGCTATTATCCAGTTTTAATGGATTAATATTTTGAGTCTTACCGCTTTGGGCCAGTGTTTCTTGTCTTGTTTTTTGATCGTCGCCTCAGTAATTCATTATTTCGTCATTGCCTCTTTATTTTATGCGTAAATTTCTGTATTTACAGCGATCGACCTGTTCGGTCGGAAAGTGCCGTGAGGCCATTTCTCTACCTAGCTGCCGAGGCTTGGCACATTTTCTTTGAAGTCGCCTTGCGTCTTCTTGGTGCCGATTTTAGGATGAAGTAACACCTATACTGGCGCTAGCAAGAGAGTTGTCCCGAAGATGGGCAACGCCTCAGGTAAGTCCAGCCTTTTTCCCATAATTTTCGGCATGTGCACGACTATACAGCAATCAAGTCGCCGTTTTTGTTAACAAACTTATTTTGGACTCAACCAATCTTAAATAAAAAAAAAAAAAACTCAACTTTTAAATTTATTTATTATGGCTTGACATTTTTTGTAATACAATTTTAATTTTTTTTGTGGGACCCCGACAAATTAACGATAATTTCTTTTATAAAAAAAAAACTCATTTTATTACAACAGTTTGTTGTGGTCAAATACCAAATATATTACATATAAAGCCTTTGTTACTGATGTTACTGTATCACATTAAAAATATTTGATTATGGTTATGTTGTTTCATTTTCATTAAAACCCATTTTGGTCACACGAATATAAGTTCTACTTTGTTTATCAAGCACCTTGATTTTTACTCTAAGTCGCATTTTTCTATATGGCTGTATGTAATAATAATTGTAATGATGTTTGTGTAAGGGTGCTAGAGTAGGAATTTTGGCTCGGCCTCTTTGTTTCTCCATGTTTTATTGGGGTCACGCCTACACAACTAGATCTGTTGGAGCTTCCCCTCCCGCTCCCCTTGTGAATGGTTTTAGGCTTGGCGGATGGTCTTAGGCTTGGCGGATGGTCTTAGGCTTGGCGGATGGTCTTAGGCTTGGCGGATGGTNCATTAAAACCCATTTTGGTCACACGAATATAAGTTCTACTTTGTTTATCAAGCACCTTGATTTTTACTCTAAGTCCCTTTTTTCTATATTGCTGTATGTAATAATAATTGTAATGATGTTTGTGTAAGGGTGCTAGAGTAGGAATTTTGGCTCGGCCTCTTTGTTTCTCCATGTTTTATTGGGGTCACGCCTACACAACTAGATCTGTTGGAGCTTCCCCTCCCGCTCCCCTTGTGAATGGTTTTAGGCTTGGCGGATGGTCTTAGGCTTGGCGGATGGTCTTAGGCTTGGCGGATGGTCTTAGGCTTGGCGGATGGCCTTAGACTTGGCGGATGGTCATAGGCTTGGCGGATGGTCATAGGCTAGGCGGATGGTCTTAGGCTTGGCGGATGGCCTTAGGCTTGGCGGAGCACCGAACACCGGTATCCCACTGGTGTTTGCAGTTTCTGCGCCAGGATCGTTTACGAGAGGTGCGGAGCAGAACAACTTGTAGCATACTCGTGGTTATATACCATGATGTTCCTACCCTGCTACAGCGATTTTATAGTCGTACACTGTTATAGCCACAACGTAAACTGCAAAAAAAAATNATGATGTTCCTACCCTGCTACAGCGATTTTATAGTCGTACACTGTTATAGCCACAACGTAAACTGCAAAAAAAAATAAGGTCCCATCTGATCAGTAAAATTACCCAAGATAAAGAACACGAACAAAGACAAGAAGGGCCAACNAAAAAATAAGGTCCCATCTGATCAGTAAAATTACCCAAGATAAAGAACACGAACAAAGACAAGAAGGGCCAACATATTTTGTGAGTCACTTCAAACTAATCGTGTGTATAAGTATTGAGAAGCAAGCAAACTTGTCGATTATCATAACATTTAGAGTACAGAATTCTGTACCTACCGAAGAAAGTTTTTCACGACTATTTAAGTGTTTCACAAAACGTGTTTTAGTTACAATAATTTTGACGAATGGTATTTGTTTACTACTCGGAAATAAAGCAAAAGTGAAGCATCCAAAGCTTTTAATATTAAATTTTCATTTTATTCCGTTTTGCCGTACGCCCATTTATTTCGCGTGATATACGATTTTTTATTCATAAACTGCCCAATGATATCCGCGATAACGATTCGATGTCCAACTCCTGCATTCATTCGATTCACACTTTGCAAGTACCCCAGCTTCATTCTACTATTCGAAATATGAGAACGCGGGCAATAAAATTGAAGTCAAACGACTGAAGTTCGATCCGAGATCACATTCGGTTTCGATTTAGGATAAATACACAAAACTTGAATTCCGTTTGAGATAAACGCATGACTCGAAATGGATTTTAAATTTATTTGAAGCTGTTAGCTGCAGTAGTTCGCAGATTTTATCTGAGATTCGAGAAGTGATAATGGATACTAAGAAGATATATTTTTGTATCATTTGCAATTTTTAAGCCCGTCCCTTCATTTTTATGGCTAGTTTTGATGAAAACTGCAGTTAAAAATACTAATTGAAAATTCATGCCTCTAATAGAACAAGTGTTCTTTTGAACCTAAAATAAAAGAGAAGATTGGAAAACAAGCAAAAAATAGTTACACTTAAAAAACAAAATAAAAATGATTTGTTGTGATATTGTATGGAACATCTGAAAAATGAACACGCAAGTAAAAAAGTACGGAAAACATATTGGTCACAATACTAACACAAATAATCAGAAATTCTACCGTAAATCGAAATTATTTATGTATTCATAAATTACTAAGAAATAACAACATTTGTTCATATTTATGTGCCCTCAAACTCTGAGTTCGGTATTAAGATTGACGAATGTTTCCTTGGAGAAGCACGTTTGTAGTGAAACCATAATGAAACGTGGGCATAATTTGTGTCTACATTTACACGATATCGGATCGGGACAAATTATGATTCCACAAGTCGTGAGCTATGCTTATATGCAACTGACGTTCCTTGGCGGGCAGAACTGAGCTTTTGTTGGCCGGTTTGTCGTATCCGGTGTATAAATTTTTCAAAAGTGCTCACAATTCCTGCTCATGTCACAACAAGACCCGCTCAACATGCAGGCGCCTTATGCGACGGGAAGTCAACATGTTTGTGACACAACCGCTGTCAAGTTGATGGAGCTCGGGTTTCGTGATGCGTAGTTTTACTCTGCAAGTTTAAAGGTGGCAGTAACGCATCTTAGCCGGTTCCGAAACACTTGCGAACCAACTGGTAATCAGAAATCATCATCTAAGGAATACTAGTGGGCGAAGCTAATATTCATTCATAAACACCCCGCACCTCGTAATTACAAGAAATTACGCGCTACTTAAAACATGTAAGCATGATAAGTTTAATTTGATTTAGTTGATTTGTTAATGCAAAAAGGAATAAAACAATTATAATTTTGGGTGTTTGTTGGTTTTCCGTCACATTTATAGCTACGAAAAGGCAGATTGATCGCGGTCCCTACTTCATGCTCTTACATTCCTATCAGATGTCCCTACTTCATGCCAAATTCGTAACCTAGACATCATCCCCGACAAGGAAAATGATCGCGGAGTCATTTATGTCCTATGCATACTTATAGGCATAGTGTGATGTAATTTCTGAACTGTTTAAGATACAGTCATCAAATTCGTAACATAATCCCCTGACAAGGAAAATGATCACTGGCTCATGTAGTCCCATGTATATTCGTAAATAGTGATATCAGTGTTGCTATCACGACAAGAAGTTTAGTAAAAAGCTAGAATGCATGTCAACATGAGAAAGAACGAATGATCACAAGGACCAACAACAAAAATTAATACAATACAATTGCGATACACATTACAAGAATTGTAAAGACAGTTTTCCTTTACTTGTCACACAACAACATACTTTTAAACCATTAGTCGCACAAGAGAGACGTCACTGCTACACGCTGATGCAAACGGATATAAAATTAATTATAAAACAAATTGTTATAAGTATTTAACATTCTATATATTGCACGAGCAACGTTTTTATAACTATTTATTTTCACATTTTTTAAATATCTTATCATCAATATGTATCAGTGACGTAGTCTCTTGCAGGACCAGCTGGTTTAAATACTTGGTGTTTAGTGGCAAGCAAAGGACCACATCCTTTACAAGTCGTATAATGTGACATCATATTAACTTCGCTGGTAAATAGTGTACTGCAATTGTCATATTGTAGAATTTTTTTAGGTTAGTTCGTGTGAACATAAGCTCTTTTTCCCGCTGACGGTCATTGCAGCTGTTTACTAAAGTTCTCGTCGCAATAGCAACACTGATATCGCTATTACAAACTGTGAAACTATCAAGTATTTTTTTTTATATTAGAGGTTCGTTACTACATCTTGCTCACTGCATTCTTACGTCTATGTTGTGTCTCTATTATTTATTATTGCATAACTTAATTGTTTTACGTACAGGACAGTTTTATACGTCACACGAGGTTACCCCAACCCACGTGTTAGGCTGAAACAGTTTATTGCGACTTTTAGCCCCCGCAGTTGAACCATATCGCTGTAGTCTTTCTGTACTATCGGAATCGACGAGCTGCAGGCCTAATTGGCGGTTGGATCGAAACCTAGTGCGTCTAGCATTTCTCTTGACCTACTTGCACCTAGTACTGCATGCATAGGCAGGCGTTCTGCATTATTCATACAAGAATTCGGTCATGTGTGTTGACACGAGTTCTCCTAGCGGGCGCTATCGGTAACGTAAACGATGTTGGCGTTCCCCCTGACTGGTGGTAGGGGAAACGAAGATGTTTGAAGATGGTGAGAGCATCTGTGTGAATTACTCAAGCATCCACCGATAGGGAACTGAGTTAGAGACTATACAAATTATATAAAAGCTATTAATTATCACTATACAAAAACTATTAATTATCTTTCAGACTAAGACAAAATCTGGTATATTTTTCCTAGTGATGGAGGTGAACATAATATTATCGAGGGTTAAGATAAGTGAATAACACAGAAATAATTTATACCCTTTTACATTTGACGCATTCTGCGTCCCTATATTTTTATTCGTCAGAACACACGCTCTGGCGAAGCTCGCAGGCGGACGACCGCAATAAGGATTAAGGGTTTGGCGGGCGTGCGGGAAGAATAGCGGCAATATTCGGGGACAGCGGAAGGAACACGTGTGCTGAACCAAAGGGACCACCCAAGAGTTCCAGCACATGCAGAATGGAACAATAAACGTCCATACCAGAGTCGATAGGCGACATTGGACCCAAGTGCGGAGAGCTAGTGCACCGAACACGTGTTTACGACCAGGGGACCCACCAAGTAGCACGTGCAGGGCGAAGCACTAAAACTTCGAGACCAGAACCGAGGGAGAACGCCAGACCCATGGACCCACGTGCGCCGGAGTATCACACACATGTTTTATAACCCAGGGAGACGTGGCAAGCACCCCGGCCACGTGCAGAGACGGTGCAAGTTGAATATGGCGATCGAGCCTACAAAACCACGAGGAGGAGGGAGGAACGGATCAGTCAGTCTAGGATCGAGCAGTCAGGCAGTCAGTCGGGGGACCTGAAGCGAGGCGTCCGGGTCGGAGCCAGACGAAACCAGTGCGAGGATCGATCAGTCAGTCAGACGTCGTCGAGCGAGCAGTGCGGAGAGAGACGGGAGTTCAAGAGGGCGTCGAGACGCCGACGCCAAACGGGAGGAAGTGTCGCGGCCCAGATGTTCCAATCTGCCTACCGAGTGCCGAAGCGATCCAGAGGTCGCCGGCTGAGGGAAGACCAGCGCCGCAAGTCAGATAAGTAGAGTTCTACACCAAATGTGAAGAATCTTGCCCCCCACGATGCAAAATCGTCGCGTCAAGCCATAAGTAGCCTACATAGGAAGAGGGGAGGGGAGAGTTGTCTCGTGAGTTCATGTACCAGTTAACCTGTTAAGCAACAATAAAACTCGATTATGTGAACTCACAAAGGAAGTGTATTGATTTGGTAAATTAGCACTAGGGACAATAATGTCGACATATTCCTACGCCCTAACACGGAGGGCCAGCATCAATTGCTAGCGCCTTACGCAGAGAGCAGATTCAATACCTACTTATAAACCATAGTATTGGGCAGGTATCACCTTTATTTACAGACTTGGCATAATAACAATACATAATAATATTTGATACATGCTCAACATATTCTTCATTCGAGCAAAACATTTATGGTGTCTGTTTTGGAAGAACAATACCTGCTTTGAGCATTCAAGCTACTCTTATTCGCATATACCGCACAACAGCTAAAACATGGGTTGTTCTTGTAGGCGATGGCAAATGAACAGTTACTTTATTCATGGCATTTGGCAACGGTGTGGTTACTGAATGTCTTGCTGCAATAAGCACAAATGCTTCCCGATGAACGACAAACATTGTCTTTGCACTTCTTGTTATTATTATACAGAGTATCACTGCGGGTAATCACAGCACCACAGTTATCACAGTGGAACGTCTTGTTTGTAGGGCTGAACATGAAATGACAACTTTCATGTCGGCGTGCATTACAACTTGTACTAAAAGTATTTCCGCAATAATTATATTGATATCGTAATGTATGTAGTGAATCTTCAAGGCTCATTGCTGCTACTATTGTGTACAGACTGTTTTCCACCACCATGCTCGCCAACAAAATGATGTCTGTTTTTATATGGCGCTCTCTTGTATACTGTTTACACTACATGCAAATTTGTATTTATCATTTCGTGTTGTGTCAGTAATAATAATAATGGTGTGTGGGGAGTGCACCCAGGGCAAGGCAACATCCTCCGAGTGACGGTCTTTCCAGCTGGGACCCGTAGGTGACCGTCATCCCCGAGCATGACAGAAATGAAACCCTAGAATGGAGCAGCGCTGGAATGCAAGGGCAGGGGAAACGGGAGTACCCCGAGAAAACCCGCCGGAAAGTGGCATCATCCAGCACGATTCCCACACGCGAAAATCCGGGATTGAACCCGCCTGGAATCGAACCCGGATCGCCGTGGTTGGAGGCGAGCCCCTGGCTGTGTGATACAAATGTCAGCATGGTTGCTGAACTGAAGTATGCTACCTTATCAGGTTGATTGCTGTCTAGCCTGCGAAGTCGTCAATTCGACCTCTCAATGTCCTTACAGTCGTTCATCTTTCAGTGTTGCCGAAGCACTGTTTTTCTTATTTGCTGCTACTGCTCGTTCCCGATGTGTCTTAAACTAGCTCCTGGGATGTAGTGTGTTTGTGATGGTTACACTACCTTGAGATGGTTGGTAAGTGCTTATAACTATTTTCCTTTTCATTTTATTTTTCATTAGGGTGTGGGCAGAAGGGATATCCTCTACCGACACAGGTTTTATTCGAAGCGATATTTTAAATACACATACTAATATTTACGGAATTAATTGTTACCTTGTACCATATAACTGAATTCCTCTCGTAAAGGGACATGTATGTGTAATATGCGATTGTGATGGTTGGTAAGCGTTTATAAATATTTTCCTTTTCATTTTATTTTTATATCAGTTTGAATCTCTGTATAGCCATGTTGACCTTATCGTTCCCGCACTTCACAACTGAAATTTCTTCGCCTAAAGTAATGTACTGTGCATGATGCTAACGCACTAAGAGTTTGTTAGTAAATGCGTATCACTATTTGCTTTATATTTATTTTTGAAAATCTGTTTGTCTCAGTGCGAAGCAGTACCATCTCTCTTGTGTGGCTAATGGTTTAAATGTCTGTTGTTTCGTATGTGCTTACGGTTTTGCTAATATATAAATTATACGTATTCGAAATATATACACATATATGAATATAGTATTTAAAACATGATAAATTGTTAGTTTNATATATAAATTATACGTATTCGAAATATATACACATATATGAATATAGTATTTAAAACATGATAAATTGTTAGTTTGTACCATATAACTTAATTTCTCTCGTAAAGGAAAGAGCATGTGTGACTCGGCTGGTCTGGCACACTAGGGCCTGACACAACTCTCTCTTGGATAGTGTTCTGTGTTCTCCCTTCACTCTGCACGGTGTTCGCGCTGGCTATCGGCTCTCTGGGAAGGCCCTTCAGATTGTCATGATGTTACTTGATCGCTCGATGCCGGCCGGGTTGGATGTGTTCCGCTGCTAGTGACGCGAGTGTTGTTTGTTCACTAAATGCGAGGGTTTCGTTTCAGACGATTTGTAAGGGAGCCGTTTGCTATTATGTTGTACTGGTCTCTTGTGCGACTAATGGTTTAAATGCATGCTGTTTTGTGACAAGCAAAGGAAAACTGTCTTTACAATTTACGTAATGCATATCGCAATTGTATTGTATTAATTGTTGTTGTTGGTCCTTGTGATCATTCGTTCTTTCTCATGTCGACATGCATTCTATCTTTTTACTAAACTTCTTGGCGTGATAGCAACACTGATATCACTATTTACGAATTTGGTGACTATATCTCAAACAGTTTGGAAATTATACTAAACTATGCTTATAAGCGTGCTTCTGACCTATTTGACCATGCGCTCATTTTCACTGTCGAGGGTGATGCCCATGTTACGAATTTGGTAACTATATACTACACAGTTCGGAAATTAATGTTAACTATGCATATAAGTATGCTTAAGATATATTTGATCCTGCGATCATTTTACTTGTCGGGGGTGATGCGCATGTTACGAATTTGGTGACTGTATCTTAAAACGGTTCGGAAACTACAGGCAACTATGCTTATAAGTATACATGGANCATGTTACGAATTTGGTGACTGTATCTTAAAACGGTTCGGAAACTACAGGCAACTATGCTTATAAGTATACATGGAGCTACATGAGCCAGTGATCATTTTCCTTGTCGGGGGGATTATGTTACGAATTTGATGACTGTATCCAAGACAGTTCAGATATTACATCACACTATGCTTATAAGTATGTGTAGGGCATAAATGACCATGCGATCATTTTCCTTGTCGGGGATGATACATATGTTACGAAATTGATGACTATCTTAAACGGTTCGGAAATTACATCCAACTATGCTTATAAATTCACATAGTGTGTAAATTACCCTGCGATCATTTTACTTGTCGGGGATAATGTCTACGTTACGAATTTGGGGACACTATCTTAAATATTTCAGAAATTGCAGTCAACAATGTTAATAAATATGTATAGGGCATAAATGACCCTGCGATCATTTATATTTTTGGGGGGTGATGTCTATGTTATTAACTTGGTGACTGTATCTTAAACAGTTCGGAAATTACGGCTTACTATGCTTATAAGTTCGCATAGGTTCATAAATGACCCTTTCTTTATCGGGGATGATGTCTATGTTATGAATTTGGCATGAAGTAGGGACATCTGGTAGGAATGTGAGAGCATGAAGTAGGGACCACGATCGACATAGTTGGCCAGGAATGCAAGAGCGTTATGTTTAAGGTCAACTGGTAGTAAGGAATGTGAGAACATGAAGTAGGGACATCTGGTAGGAATGCAAGGGCATGAAGTATTAACATCTGGTAGGAATAAAATATCAAGAACGACTAGGGTGTCAGGTGAAAGGATAGCGGAATGAAGATGAGAAAACCTATGGTGGAATGATAGAGCATGGTGGGAGAAGTTGCATGATGGGGCGATGGTCTCGAACATTCTTCAGGCAAGATGGATGGTGCTGGCATGGAATGATAGCGCGTGAATGTCACTCCTTACTCCTCATTTACAAAAAAGGAGTCACTTAGCCAGACTGGGGAGTCATCGGAGGAAATTGTGCGAAAACTTTTTTTGAGTTAATTTAGGGTAATTTAGAGGGAAATTTTGGAAAGTTTGGAGGGATATTCTGGTGATTTTGGAAGATTTTGAAGGATAAAGGGATATTCCTAGGGAAAAATTGGGGGAAATTATGTCATCCAAAATGGCCGCCGCTCGTCCTGCATCCCGAAGCCCCAGGCCCTGACGCAGNCATGTTACGAATTTGGTGACTGTATCTTAAAACGGTTCGGAAACTACAGGCAACTATGCTTATAAGTATACATGGGGCTACATGAGCCAGTGATCATTTTCCTTGTCGGGGGAATTATGTTACGAATTTGATGACTGTATCCAAGACAGTTCAGATATTACATCACACTATGCTTATAAGTATGTGTAGGGCATAAATGACCATGCGATCATTTTCCTTGTCGGGGATGATACATATGTTACGAAATTGATGACTATCTTAAACGGTTCGGAAATTACATCCAACTATGCTTATAAATTCACATAGTGTGTAAATTACCCTGCGATCATTTTACTTGTCGGGGATAATGTCTACGTTACGAATTTGGGGACACTATCTTAAATATTTCAGAAATTGCAGTCAACAATGTTAATAAATATGTATAGGGCATAAATGACCCTGCGATCATTTATATTTTTGGGGGGTGATGTCTATGTTATTAACTTTGTGACTGTATCTTAAACAGTTCGGAAATTACGGCTTACTATGCTTATAAGTTCGCATAGGTTCATAAATGACCCTTTCTTTATCGGGGATGATGTCTATGTTATGAATTTGGCATGAAGTAGGGACATCTGGTAGGAATGTGAGAGCATGAAGTAGGGACCACGATCGACATAGTTGGCCAGGAATGCAAGAGCGTTATGTAGGGTCAACTGGTAGTAAGGAATGCGAGAACATGAAGTAGGGACATCTGGTAGGAATGCAAGGGCATGAAGTATTAACATCAGGTAGGAATAAAATATCAAGAACGACTTGGGTGTCAGGTGAAAGGATAGTGGAATGAAGATGAGAAAACCTATGGTGGAATGATAGAGCATGGTGGGAGAAGTTGCATGATGGGGCGATGGTCTCGAACATTCTTCAGGCAAGATGGATGGTGCTGGCATGGAATGATAGCGCGTGAATGTCACTCCTTACTCCTCATTTACAAAAAAGGAGTCACTTAGCCAGACTGTGGAGTCATCGGAGGAAATTGTGCGAAAACTTTTTTTGAGTTAATTTTGGGTAATTTAGAGGGAAATTTTGGAAAGTTTGGAGGGATATTCTGGTGATTTTGGAAGATTTTGAAGGATAAAGGGATATTCCTAGGAAAAAATTGGGGGAAATTATGTCATCCAAAATGGCCGCCGCTCGTCCTGCATCCCGAAGCCCCAGGCCCTGACGCAGAACCGGCCATTTATAACTACTCATGCCGGAGGCCNGAACCGGCCATTTATAACTACTCATGCCGGAGGCCGCGTTGTAACCATCACCAACTATACCATGTCATCACAAGAACATGACGACTTAGCCAGAATGAGCACAGAAAATCAAGTTTAACAAAATAAAGAAACCGGATATTCTTTAACATCCAAATACAAGACGATGCATGGACATATTATCAAATGTAAATTCATTCAGATTAGTGGTCGCCTATATTTAGAAACAGTTTCAGTCATGTAAGAATATGTTATATCATCTCCATTGGTACAAACATAAACTGCTTGTCTGACAGTGCACATGTTGTGAATATGAGCTTGCATCGTAAAATGACGAAGAAAATCTAAAAATCGGTGCCACGCTCATACTTATGTGCCACAAGGAACAGTGCGAAATTGAAATCCCCATCATTGTTACCAGCCGTACCAGAATTCTGGTGTTTTTTTTACCAGATTTCCTCCCTTGGTACTAGATACCAGACTTTTGTCATTCTGGTTTGCATTTATACCAGATTTTTGTTGGTCACAAACATTTGCTAAAATTTACTGATGTAGCGAATGTATCAATTAATTTAAATTATTTTGTAAACTAAAATTGTAATAAATGTGTCACGACTGCTTAAGTGTATTTTATTTATGCTATATTGTACTTGTTGTTTTTTGCCATATATTATGTTCTGTTAAATCAAATTAAATGGTCATAAACCCTCCGAAAAAATATTCATGTTTTTTTTGTTTCTGAATAAATACGTTTAAATTGAATTAAATGTTTCATTTTGTAAAATGTGTATCGACGAGTAATCTCTGTGAACCCTTAATATATATATATGTATATATATATATATATATATATATATATACATATATATATAAATCCAACCAATAGCATTCCAAAATCCCAAATAACATTTTTAACGGTTGTTTGAAGATTATGCTAATTTTATTTGGGACTTAAAATTACTTGAACGTAATTATAATAACCCATGCGATGGGGAAGGGGGTTATTTTTTATTAGAGTACCATAATGTTATGGAGAATAACAGAATTTAATTTTCCTAATTTGGCAAAACTAATTGATCCCTTCCTTGTTACCAAAAACCCATGAGAGATAGCGCTAGTGACGATAGTTTCCAAACTTCATAGAGTGAGATGGTTCATATGGTATCACTCTGAACCCACTCTCAGGGAGAACTGGGTTCGATTCCCGGTCCGACCGTTATGATTTTGATTTTCAAGTGGTTTCCCGGTAATCACTNTCTCAGGGAGAACTGGGTTCGATTCCCGGTCCGACCGTTATGATTTTGATTTTCAAGTGGTTTCCCGGTAATCACCGTAGGTGAATTCCGGGAACAGACCATGGCCGATTCTTCTCCTCTCCTCATTATCCGCCTCTACAGACCCACTTTTGATGACACTTTTCTCTCTATATTGGAAGAAGNGATTCTTCTCCTCTCCTCATTATCCGCCTCTACAGACCCACTTTTGATGACACTTTTCTCTCTATATTGGAAGAAGTAAATATTTATTATACTGATTGCCAGTTGAAACTGCTCCATCAGGAATATGTAGAAAAAACTACCAATCCTTCAGTAAACTATTTATCAATACAAACAGTAGAAAATCAGTTGTCTATAGTTGATTGATGAATACACACCAGGTAAAGTGGTTTCCCATGTAAAATAAATAAAGTACAATTGTTTTGTCGTAAAAAAAAAATACCTTTACAAAAGATTTGTGTATCTGGTCAGGATCGAACTTCTGCCCAAACTTTACAGTATGCTCTTGCCTCTATACGCAGTCGTCTTACCGATTTCCCGACCGCACCACTTAGTAAAATGCTCCAGTATTTTGTGTACTAAACTAAGAGAGGCAATGAAAAAATAACAGCAAGTTCTGTGATGTGAAAAGTCTTANGCTCCAGTATTTTGTGTACTAAACTAAGAGAGGCAATGAAAAAATAACAGCAAGTTCTGTGATGTGAAAAGTCTTAATTCTGTCGAAATATATACATATTCTGTGTACATAAATGTCTTTGCAAGATTTGAAAGCTAATATAAGTCTAATTTAGTTCTGATTCTATGCCAAAAAAAAAATATATATATAAATATAGTGGTTTCAATTTATGAGGTTATGACCGTTCACTAGCAGCCGCTATTTTACAACGCAACNATATATATATAAATATAGTGGTTTCAATTTATGAGGTTATGACCGTTCACTAGCAGCCGCTATTTTACAACGCAACGAAACTTTACAGAATTAAGACAGATTAATAAGTAATAATTGTACTAACCCTACAGTGAAATTATACAACCAGTTCAATATATTATAGAATTTGTTGTTTTCTCATTATTTGATGGTCAATATACAGAAAACAATACTTTTTTCAATTAGAATCCGTGTACCATATTTTATAATTTCACTGTCGAGTGAGTATTATTATTATTATTAATCAATCTGTCACTAAATATTAATGCTCAATTCTGAAAAACCTCGTTGTAAAATGGCGAATACTAACAGTGATATCCTCGAAAGTTGATACAACTTCACTTAACTTTTAAAACATGGAATATGAACTAAATATAACTGTGATTAGTTTTTAAACCTTGCAAAGACATTTACGTAATCAGCATATGTATATATTTTGAGAGCATGAAGTATATTAATACCACTGAACTTATTTCTGTTTGCTAATATATATTTGCTCTTGTATACTTCACTAAATACGAGGCAAATGTGTACAGTGACAAAATAAGGGAAATTATAAGAAGCTTGTCTACGGAGTTTAGAGTATGTGGCATATTTTTGGTGGAGGTTCGATCCAAATCACATCCACACATTTGTTTGCATAGGTAATGCTTTGTTTTGCTGCGAAATAATTATATTTAATTTATTTAACAACATTATGTATAGTTTCCTAAAATATTGGTGCTTATTAATTAATAAACTGTAAATAACTGATCCTCTACTGTTCGAATAAGTGGGTTTCTTTTAACTGAAGGATTTAGTATATTTTTACAGATTATGGATGGAACAGTTTTAACTGACAATGAGTAAATACCTATTAATTTTTATTTAGTGTAAATTCATCAAATAAAGTTTCCAATGTTCGGCATGCTAAATAAGCATATGTGTCCGGTTATGTNTTTTATTTAGTGTAAATTCATCAAATAAAGTTTCCAATGTTCGGCATGCTAAATAAGCATATGTGTCCGGTTATGTAATACACGATACTCTCAACCACGTAGTTTACTACGTGGTTGAGAGTCACCGAACACACATTGCTCTGTTCACTCCANAATACACGATACTCTCAACCACGTAGTTTACTACGTGGTTGAGAGTCACCGAACACACATTGCTCTGTTCACTCCATGAACACGCCAGCAATGTAACAAATTGGATGACGGACGTCCTTTCCGAATATCATAATGTTCACCCTTCAGAGTAGGCTCTCCTCCTTGCTCCAGTAAACAGCTGGTAGATATTTTTCTTTTCCTTTCTTCCTTCAGCATGGCAAATCATTGACGTTGTCTGTTGATCGAGTGGGCCTGACACGCAAACGACGCTCCAACTCATCCCAAAAAATGATCTGTTAGGTTCAAACCGGAGGTTTGAGCTGGCCTGTTATGGTTCCGCCTGTCTGCATGCAGTTATTTCGTTTTGCGCATTCGATGCCTCGAAACGCAGGGGCTCTAAATCCGACTTTAACTCACTCACCACTTTCCCTATCGCCTCTAAGCGCAAGGCTCGTTTAAGAAACCCTACTGTGTTCTTTTGTGTCGTCATCGTTGTGTCTTCCAGTCTTGTGCGAAATTCTTGTCTTCNCGTTTAAGAAACCCTACTGTGTTCTTTTGTGTCGTCATCGTTGTGTCTTCCAGTCTTGTGCGAAATTCTTGTCTTTGTCTCAGTGTTCGTCTGTGCTGTCTTAGTTGTGTTGTGGTTGGTTTTTTTTTTACTTTTTATTTTTAGTTTGATTGAAACCAACTTTTAGTCTGTGTCATCATTGTGTTGTCCTTGGGTTTTTCAGTTTTTTTCGGTTGATTATTCGTTCTGTATTTTTTTGTTTTGTTTTGTTATTTATCTGACAACGTTCCTTGGGGGATTTATTATACGTTTAACTTATATATTTTGACTACAGCCACTCTTGGCTCGTTTTTCGTGTTTGTTTCATGTCTCAGGCTTGGTTTTCTGTGACGACATAGTGTAGCAATGGAGTATGTTCTAAATATTTTACCTAAGCAAGGCACTCAATTTCATCAACGACTCGCCGAATGTGACTGTAAGCGGTGATCCTGTATTTTTATGGCACACTAATAAAGATAAAACTTTGACGTGTGTGTAAAGACAACTCTGACGTTTCAGTATGGAAAACTTAGCAGCTAAAACCAATTCTGAAAAAAAAAAATAATAAAAAAAATACACGTGTTAGTCATTTTCACGCCTGAAAAAATTCTCTGACTTGAAATTAGTTTCTGAAACGCGTTTTGTGTTTAGAATACATGACACATTTTCATCCATTTTTGACTGACTTTTTTCAACTACACCTCTGCAACGCCAGGCAAAGCCCTTAATCAGTCANACACATTTTCATCCATTTTTGACTGACTTTTTTCAACTACACCTCTGCAACGCCAGGCAAAGCCCTTAATCAGTCACACCTGACTGCCTTCAACAAACCACGACGCAATGTTGGCCTTGCTTTATGGACATGAGAATTATCGTGCTGATACAGGAAAGTGTCTGTGCAAAATTTTTGACATAGCATGGAAGCATGTCTTTGTCCGAAATGTGTTTTTGCATACCTGACTTCATTAAACCATCAATTAAAACTAATGGCCCAAGTTCAAATCCAGGGAGACATCTCCAGGCAATTACACTACCGCTACCAAATATCACCATCGGCGTAAACACTCATATATATGATTACAGTTCGCCAGGCATGTTCACACTCGTCCACACAAGTGACCGGTTATCTACAATGACACACCACTCTTACTTCTACCNAGTTCGCCAGGCATGTTCACACTCGTCCACACAAGTGACCGGTTATCTACAATGACACACCACTCTTACTTCTACCGTTTCTCAGTCCAATGACGGCGTTGCTTGCGCCACTCCAAACGACGTCGACCATTGACATCCAAGATGAGTGGCTTCCTGGAAGTGGAATGGCCTTGAAAACTAAGTGCTTTCACCTCCCGACGGGGAGTCCTTTCACTGGCCTTTGTACCTGAGCTGCAANGGAATGGCCTTGAAAACTAAGTGCTTTCACCTCCCGACGGGGAGTCCTTTCACTGGCCTTTGTACCTGAGCTGCAATAAAGTCCTCTGTAGTCGCTGACTATTTGTTCGCACAACACTCTTCGGAGTTTGCAGGTCTAGATAGTTAAGTTTCTTTCTCGGTCAGCCAGAGCGATACTCGTGGCCAGTGCCTCTTTCAAAATCGTAAAGCGTAAAACTTTCTTTCTCTACTCATATGACAGCAAATACATGTATGGTGTTCAAGCGTTTGTGCCTTCACTTGTACAAGTTGTATTCCACCAAATGTTACAGACCTTTGGGGGCCGTTTTCTTATGCAAAATGAGACGGAAAAAATAACATAACCTATGGCCCACAGCAATTTTTTCTAGAGGCACGCGCCCTGAAAACCAAGTTTTAAACAGGCATTTTTAACACACTTCAGAAAATGCATTAGATGATGCATATAATTTGTTGAAGGAAGGTGTTAAGACTGATAATATGATACATAAGTCATTAGTTCACAATTGTCTGTTAACTTTAATTAATTTTTTTTCGGGAGATTTTTAATAATCATGTTCAAATAAATAAAAAAAAGTCGCCTTGATGCAATATTTTGTCTGAACTCACATATTTTTTAAAGCGTCTTAATGAAATCCTGTTGAAACCTCTTCATTTTAGGGCGTGTACCTCTGTCAATAATCGCATTATTAGGCCATATGCTGTATTACATTTTCCGTCTCATTTTGCATAAGGAATCGCCTCTCAANTGTCAATAATCGCATTATTAGGCCATATGCTGTATTACATTTTCCGTCTCATTTTGCATAAGGAATCGCCTCTCAAAATTTGTAATATTTGGTGTAGGATACAACATGTATAGCATCCTGCTGGACAGGTTCGTTCGGAGCAAAGAGTATCCAGTTCCTTTTGATCACATAGTGGATTTTTTGAAGAGAGAAAATCGCCAGAGGTTAACTTGTGCTTGTCAGCCACGCCTTTCTGCAGTGATTCTGTCAGCAGGGCGACTGTGTTTTAAGTGCGCGGCGGAGGTATCTAGTATTTCAACTCGGACCTCGAGAAGTGTTGGTAGACTCTCCAGACCAGTTGCCAGTTGTCACAGCATCACTTTTCCAACGAACTGAAACATATTTAAGCTCATGGCAATTTTAATTTTTAAATGAGGCAGGGGGANAACTGTAAGCCGAAAGAACAAACTGACCTGTGTGACGAACGCTTATCACACAAAGAACAGTGGTTACCGTTTTTCGATTATCATGTCACGGGAAATCGTTCGCCACAGCAGTGCGATACTTTTGTTCGTAATCAAGGAACTGGCAAGTATAATGTGAAAAGCGGGAGCGGGATTTGTTCTTTTAATTTAGCAAATCAGCAAGCCAGTAAATATTTGAAAATACGTAATACATTCTGATTAGTGGCATTTCACAGCCCTTTTACGTCGCATCCCACTGGGCGAAAATCCATTAATTCCTATGAGTCTAGCAGGGGCTATTGCTAACTGTGAATACGAGGAATGCTCCATCAGTCAGACACTTCGGCAAACGTAACTCAATGCAACTGAGTAGCAGTTACTTTTGAAACTGTTTTGCTGGGATCACTAAGTAGTCTTAAAGTTTTCACTGGTTGGTTTTGTTCAACTTTCACTGATCGCAAGCATTTTACATCGATCTTTTTTTTCATGTCTGGTGGGGAGACGTTCTGACATTATTAATGCAAATTTTTAATGCATCAGAACAGTGGAAACTTGTCGCAGAACAACGTGACAGTTTGTAGAAAACATGGCAGTTATTGTTAGCGTGGCGGGCACTGGTGACTTCATACGTAACAATTTGCTATAAAATTGTGCAATGGCTGGACACGAGCGACTCTTAGTAATTCTGACTTGGTAACGGTATCAGTCTTTCGCTGCAGAAAGCAAGAAAACTGCCGCTGCAAGCGTTCGCAGAACATTAATTCATTCTTTCAAGCTGCGCAGACTTTATAGTCATTGCAAATTTATGGTAGCTGTTAAATTTACAGCCTATGAAATGAAAAGCACTACGTAAGAATATGCTTGAGGATAAATTACTAACAGGTTTTCAGGGCATACTGCACGCTTAGCAGGCTGCAATCAGTAATTCGCAGAGAAAAAAATATCGAGGCAACAACAAACAGATAAATATTACCATAATAAATTTTGTACGTTATAAGTGCGCGATAAAAGGATTTATAATATTTTTAAAAGGTGCCTAATTATTTTACGGCCCATTCTTCAAAATAATAGGGTCGCGGTGGTGCGGCGGCTAAGGCGAACCGGGTTCGATTCCCGGAGGGGTCGCTCCGGAATTTTCGCGCACTGAGAGAAAGTCAACAAAATATATCTTTGTGTAGGACCGAAAATATATTTTGTTGTACCAAAATAATATTTTGTTAATAAAACAAAACTTGCAAAGCAACAAAATTTATTTAGTTCATCTAAAAAAATACGTGTTTGAATAAACAACACCTGTGGGTTGGGCCAAAAGAAATTAAACTGCCAACAAAATATTTATTTGAGTCAACTGTAAGTATTTGTTTGACCACTCACATGATTGCCTGCGTTTGAAAATACAGCTTGAGAGTTTGTTTGTATTTTTTGTGAGAATTAGGACATAACAGTGTTAGTTTGCTGAGACTTAATAACGTTATAAACATCTTACTTAAACAAGTTCAACAGGAAACTAAAATGTAAACTATCAGTTTAAGAGTTTAAATTTATATTTATTCACGCACGTTGTCCAGGATTTCTAATGTATATAATAAACAAACATTCTAATTTCACCAGCAGTCACGTTATCTAAGGTTGCCGGGCCGTAATGCTTGAGCGCAAACGCTCCAGGTTTGAATCTCGGTCGAGTATTAGCATTTTTTTATATTGACCAAAACTTTTTAACGTACATAGAGCTAAACAAATCTTCAAGTGCACCAACCAAATTTTGGTTTTGGGGGGCAATCAAATAAGAACAACAAAATAATTCGTTTTCTAAAACAAAATGTTTTATTGACCCAATAAAGACGATTAATTTGGTTGCGCGAAACAAACTTTGTTTTATTCAACAAATCATTTTTCTCAGTTTCCCGAGGGGAATCGTGCGGGATGCTGTCAGCGGGGTTTCTCGGGGATCTCCAGTTTCCCCCACCCTTGCATTCCGGCGCTGTTCCATACCTTGCTTCATCACCCTAATCGGCTCTCAAGAACCCGACGTTAAGAGCCGCCCACATCTCCCCACTCCACTCATTTTTTGCACATGCGCAGTATTTTTCCATTCAATCTATAATATTAAAGAATTATTTTTGATGCATTGAGATTATGGTCGGAATGCGGTAGTTCCTTACTCTCCTGTAGCAACGAAGGCTGGCGGCGAAGCTAGTGATTTGGCGCAGGGCCACGGGTTAAAGGAGCATATTCTATTGACTTCTTTTCTGGCGCCCGTGCCTCAGCAGTTTATTGCGGTAATTCGGACCGTCGATGCGCTGTGTAGCCGCTAACTCCAGCGGAACGTGGAATGAGTTCCAACCGAGCAGCGCGTGTGTTTGGCGTTCCTTTGAAAAAGAGCAACCGTTGTGAGCTGCGTTCT
>NQII01004231.1:122315-186806 GCA_002778355.1 Clitarchus hookeri
ATCTTTTTTTTTATCGTGTACTTCTTGTTTGCCTGGTGGGCGCCGTTATCACTAGCGGGTCAGACGAGTGGTAGGATTCTATGGCTTGAGCCGCTTCCTTCCTCTTATCTCGGAGAGAGGGATGAATAAAGCTGTGTGAAGAAACATGCGAGGTTTATTTGCTCAGAGATTTTTTTTTTTTACTCGTGTGTTTTGACTGCAGCAATAAAAAAAAATGAATGAAAAAATAAACACTCTCGTAGCATCCCAGACTGCACACCATATTCATTCAGGATACACCCCCCCCCCTCCATCCCTCTTTCCGGGTTACCCTTCCTCTCTTCCGAGACTAGAGCTCGTGAACGAGTCTCAGAGTAATAATACGTAATTGCAACCGAACTTTGCCAATTTAACTTGTTGCTGGGAAAACCTCCCGCCAGCCAAACCGATTTAATTGTTCTGTTCGGCGTGGAGCCATAGCTAGTCGAGGCTGCGAGAGTGTCTTGTGGCAGAGGCTACCTACCATCCAGTTCGAACAGTACTTCACAGTCGCGTGAAGGAGCAGTCTGCGGGCGAGACGAACACTCGTCACGCGTACACCGTCGCCTTGTCCTCAACTATCGGCGTCACTTATAATTTTCAGGTAAATAATTTCGCGTTTCCTTTTTCTTTCCTTGCGTCAACGCGACATATTTATTTTTCCCGCACTGCAGATCTAGTCCTGGGCGATTCTGTATGTGTGGCTGCGTGTAGGTTTCTGCCTGGGTTAAGAATTGCGTTTTGTTTCGAACGGTTCACTACTACTAGTTAATTTTGATCGAACTCTTATCTAGCGCTTTTTGATGGCTTTCAAAAATGCTCTGTGCCGTTTCACGTCCATTCTAGCAGACCTTGCGCTCTGCATTCCCTTCATATGAAATGCCCTCTTTACAGTAGTCGTCCGAACGACAAACTTTTGATTAGTTTCTGACGCAGGTCATGCAGTTATTTCGCATTGCAGTCTGCATGCGTAGAGCGACGTGGTAGGGGAGTAACTGGGCATCAGGTGGAAGACCAATTGTTGTAAGCAATACTTCGTAAAATACGTTACAAAATATGTATGAAATTGCACCCCCCTCCCCGACGACAGAGCAGGCCTTAGAAGAAATGCGGCATATATTGGGACCTTTTGACATAGGCCAGTGTTATGTGTTAAGACCAAACCAGGCATGGCACTTGAGGGAGGGCATAGCTGGGTTTCTTAAGCACACATACGGATGTCGTACTACTTGATTTACTGAGTTGGGAATGGAATTGGAGGTGAGGTGAGAATGAAGATAGTTTAAAGTTTCTTACTCAACATTATAATCAAACTCCACTTATAAATAGTATATTTTAAATAAGAACGCGATTAATCAAGTAAGCACACGCAACTGATTTGTGCAATTCGTTGTAACTTACTTACTCTAAATGCATTTTTCGTATAGAAAAGAGCTTTTACCCTTCTTCACAGGTACTTATTATTTAGTATACCGCTGACATAATTGAAGGTAGTACAGACACGTCAAAATAAGTCCTCGCTGAGGAAAAGGTTTTGTTGAATCAAACAAAGTTTGTTTGGTGCAACGAAATTAATTTTTTATAGGGGAAATTTATTATTTTGTTCTACAAAAAAAAATATTGTGTTGTTCTTATTTTCTTGCCGCCGTCAAAGATTTGGTTGGTGCAACTAAACATTTGTTTGACTCGACGTACATTAAACAGTTTCGTTTAATATAAAAATAATACACTCGAGGTGAGACAGGGATGCGAACCCACATAAGCTGCGACCGAGCGCTACGCCCTAAGAAACCTCGGCTTAAGTGACTACTGACTAAGCGGCGATGTTTTAAAACACATACATTACAAATACTCGACCTAATGCACAAATAAATGTTTCAAGTTTCACAGGTTTCCTTTCTAGTTTCCTTTTGAACTTGTTTTATTAGGATGTATTTGCTCTTATTACGCACAAATAAATACACTAACAAACACTGTTACAATTCTAATTGTCAGAAAAAAAAATACAAACAAGCTCTTGAGCTGTATTTTCAGACGAAGGCAGTCAGATGAGTAACCAAACAAATGTATACAGGTGGTTCAACCAAATAGTTTATTGACAGTCTAATTACTTTCGGCCAAACACAAGAGGTATTGCTAACTCAATCGTGTATTTTGTTAGAGGAACAACATTAATTTGTTGGTTTTTCAAGTTTTGTGTACTGAACAAAATATTTTGTTGGGGCAACTAAATATAGTTTCGCCCCCTGTACAAACAAATATTTCGTTCGTTTTTCTCTAAGTGCAGTATCAGATGTGGTGTTGTATAAAATATATCGAATGTTCGTTAGGGTATAGTGTGTTAAAATACTATGATACTACTGGTTTAAGACAAGTACAGGAGTGCCTAGAATCACTGTCTAATGTCTTCCCACTGCAGATCCGCTCATAGATGGGGGCTCGAGAACTATTCCGCACTGCAAACATGGAACGGTTAAACGTTGTTCCCATTAAGTGAAATTTCAGCGTCACCTAGTGGCCACTGCGTCACTCTAATCACGGCTGCCCAATAATTATTTTTACCGATGAAATTTTATAGATTCTGCATTTATTTCTCAAATTGAGTTAATTTGTTAGCCCTGCGCTTTTCACTTACTACGCAGTCGGTAGCAGTTTGTTGCCTTTATACACGGCGGTTATATTCTCAGTAAATAGAATCATTTATTCACACAGAAAAAAGTCTAACGTTGTTGCAACAAAAAAATTATTATTGAGGCATGTCTTTAAACGTTTATGCTGTAGTAAAATTAATAATTTTGTGTCAAAGTTAATAATATTGACCATTTACAAATTCCTATATTACTATAATGCATATATACGGTTGAAGTGTTAATGTTAATAAATCTTCTTAAGTAATATTGTGGCAAACAAATGTCGAATTACGCTAAAAATAACAGGAAGAACAAAATATTTTGTGTTACTGCGACATTGAAGAAACATTGAACCAAAACAAGTTCACACTGACTTGGCGTTGTAAAATGGCGGATAGTAGTGAACAGCGATAACCTCGTCAAATGAAACCACTGTATTAAAATTTTAAAGCCTAGTATGATAACCAAATGTAGCTTAGACGAGATCTCAAGCCTTGCAAAGCAGTTTACATGTGCCAAATATGCATATATTTATAAGGAATAAAATACTTAACGAAAAAGTACTGCAGTTTCTCATTGTATTTCTAAACACTAACAATATGAAACGCATTCAGACATGTTAACGTAGAGCAGTCGGTAGGACATCAGGTTACGTTAAGTGGAGAACATCAAACACCCAAGACGCGGAATCGCTCTCGCTACCGGCTATAATGTTTTTTTTTAGTTGGTAATTTATTTTGTGACAAAATAATTTTGCTTAATTTATTTTACATAGGAATGTTTGTTTTTTAATGTAAAGGACATGCAGTGACATTTTTAACACAAATGTTAACATAATTTCAACAAAAATTAGTTTTGCCGCAACATAAACACTACTTTAATGTTGACAGCACAGTAAGGAGGTAATGTTGTCACAAAAGTACTTAATGTTACATTAGTATTAACAGCTTAACACTATATTGGATTAAAACGTTAGTTACTGTCGGCTTACAGATAACAACAAATTACTGTTGTAGTAATACTAATACTGTTGGCACAACATTAGACGGTTTTTTCTGTGCAGCATTAGAGTTAACTGGTATTTCTGATTCGTGTCACACGTAAGCAGAATTTCCAAATACGTGGTTTCATCGTACCTCCATCTGTTGACCGTTTCAGTCACAGAGTCTCATACATGGGATGCTGCACAGGAAGATGATTTAACGGGGCCGCCTAGTGTGAGACCAGCCGAGATTTACATGTTAAAATGATTTCAGGAGCCTCTAGGCCCCCTTTCATCATACCGCTTTCAAACAGAAAACACTTCGCCCATATTTGTCCAGGCCACTTTTATACAAAAAATTAGGTTTTTTGCAAAAATTTTGATACCCTGAAAATCGTGGGTAAATTAATATAGACAGACTCAACGCACACACAAAAACACAAACTCTTGTTAATTTACTCCGACATATTCTCTTGTAGCGTGGCTCTTCTCTTCAAAGGCACTGCCATGTATAAATATAGTTATTGGACGGTTGCGTTTCTCAGATTATATGCGAGAGTGGTTCTGTTTGCTTGCTTGGGAAACGCGTCAGAGTTGGAACTACAGTAATCGTCTCCAGGGCGATATAAACTGGAAAAATTTGTCCGTATTTGTATAAAATTTTCTTTGGAAACTAGTTGCCAAAGACATTTTTTGCATCACTGCAAATAAATCAGAGAACATTCCACAAAATGTTGGTGTGGAATGTGTACAACTAATATTACATTTTAACAAGCAAGTGTTGTATACCTCAAGTTTATTATATACATTGAGCTATACGTAAACAATATAGTATGTTTTCTAAAATAATATGTTGCAAATACACAATATTTCAGCTGTATTTTTACAAGACATTGTTTGGCAAATAATATCCAAATAATTGTTTGTAACTAGTATATAAATTATTTTAGCGTCTAGTATGTTAGCAGGGGCGAATATTGAATGTCCGCAGCTAACAGAGATGCAAGAATGTTTTGAAACATTGCGTCTTTCAACTGTCAGATGGGCGTACGCGATGCTGGTCGTTTTGGAAATCCTTTTCATCGAAGCAGAGGACCGAAATATTGTGTTTAAGGGCTCCGTAAGGCAGATATGAAGCAAAAAAGAGAAAATATGAGACTGGAAACAGAATTATTTTCTAGGGCAAGCGTGTGGTTCTTGTCTGGCTCGATGATGAGCCAAAAATATTTAGCGAGTGAGACGGGGACTGTCATAATGGCAAGCAATAAATACAGGCGATTCCACTAAAGTTTTAACCAGCAAATCATAAAATTACAGCAAGTTGCAAAAACCAACGACAATGTTATTGGAGACCTTTCAGTAGCAAATTATCTCGTTGATACTGTTTGGGCCACATAGAACAATTGGGGGCTGAGCGGTTATCCTGCACGCCTCTCGCCAAGGCGAACCCGGGTTCTAACCACGGCCGGGTCACTCCCGGATTCTCGCATGTGGGAATCGTGCGGGACGATGCTGCTGGTCGGCAGGTTTTCTCGGGGATCTCCCGTTTTCCCCGCCCTTTCATTCTGGCGCTGCTCCGTACTCACCTCAATCACCCTCATCGGCTCTCAAGACATAGATTTTAAGAGCTGCCCAAGTATCTTCACTCGCTCACTCACATAGAACAATTCGGTCTACAGTGATTTCGATCGACAACCGCATCACTAAAATATAATATTTTATTTCGAGAATAATAAATCAGAGAACTACAACGTTATCTTCTTATTTAAATTCCATGAATTAGTAACCATGGCAGTTTCGACAGTGGAAAGGGACATTTTTATTAAGTATACGTTCAATGGGCTTCCACTACTCATATATAAATAATTCAATTTGCTGTCTAGTCCCCCTCCCCCAAATGTATAAAATGTATAGTAAGGTTGATCTTCCTTACTTAGTTGGTTAGGGTGTCATTTCACGGCGTCATAGTATCACTGAGTAACATCGTAAATGTATAGTAACATTGTTTATTTATAAGTTAGAAAGCCAACAGTGGTACGAAAGAAGTAAATAAATAGTTTCTCTATAAAAATTGCCATATTTCTTTGTCTTTTAAACCATACCATTTTGGTACAGTGTAAAAAACTAAACGTTTGCTCTAAAATATGATTCGTTAAAACTGCTCCAAATCAGTCAACCTGACTGCAGAGCTGATGAAACTGCTCCACTGCAACTAGTGAAATCTACTGATTATTTTAGTCACTGGTATTCACTGACTTAACAGTCACATCTACTGATTCCTAGTCAGTTAAAATGGCCTAACACTAAAACCTCAGTGCAATTAATTGATTCACCAGCAGGTATAACATATCGTCAACGATAGCCTTCAGTAAGAATAATTCCGCTGATTAGATTCACCGAATCTCATTTATAGTGTAAGGGTTCACTTTCCACGAAAATGCAAGCGTGATTGGTCAGTACATCTTTCTTTTTGTCGTTGAAATGGCGTAATCTATGCGTTAAAAATTCTTTGCGCACGAAATGCAGAAAATGGCAGTATTTTAATACACGGCGAGAATGTAAATGCGTATGCCGCAGTGCAGTGTTGTCACGTTGCGGCTTCCATCTCGCCTCGTCTCGGGCGATATGAAAGCAGAGATGTGAGGACCGTCGCAGTCTCGGCCCTGCAGCGCAGTATTACCCGAGCGGCCATCTCTCTTTGTGGCCCACGTCTGGTTTAAATGTTAACACCGCCACCTGAGCGAGCTCACGCCAACGAGATTACGTCACCTCCAGGGTCATCATGCAGCTTCGTATATTAAACGCATGGCGGGATATTAAGCTTTTCATTTTCCCCGCGGTGACTGAAACATCCCCTGAAATACGTCCCAGGAAATGCTCAGCGACCGTTTATGAAAGCACGAAGACTAGCAAACACACAATAACGCACGGAAAAAAAGAGTTCTGATACTTAAAAAAAAATACAAATCTTGAAAGCCACGAATGGTGGAATTACTGCCACTCATTAATTATAATTTATTCACGGTATCTTCACACGTTTTGAATCAAACCTTCAAAGAATCATCCCACGTATGGCGTGTTTGGTTGTTTTCTAAATATATCATATATCACAAGCGTTTTATAGTTCTGTTAACATATCTCCTATTTTTGTTTAAATTGAACTGTCAATTATATTTTGTCTATAAGTTATAATATTTCATTTATAATTAATATAAATAAAAAAGCGAGAGAAAATAAGTGTGTTGGCAATGCCTAATAAAAAAATAGATCTCTTGCAAAATTTTATTAAACTGAGTGCGCACGCATGCGGTGTTTTGTCCCTTTGATGTAATTTCCTAGACCTGGTTAGCTTTGTTTTCCACGAGGCGAAGAAGTAACCTGAGAATAGAACTTCAGCAGGGCTTCAGGAAAGTTGGCAGAAACCATGAATGGACTATACGCGTAATTTTCCTACCTAGGTTTTATCAGAGTATTCCTATAATCATTATTACTAAATTCACGGTTTTGTTTTGTAATCATCATACATTACCTACGTTAGTTTTGTTTGTTATATTTTATCAGAATGTGCCTACGACTATTGTTACGAAGATCATGTTTTTATAGATTTTAAGCTATAAATTCTTCTCCCCTTACAAAAAACTTTGCTGACATCCGTTACCTAAATATTACTTCCCGAAAAGACACAGTTTCCAGGTGCTCGACAGTGGCTTTACTAGAAAATTTGTTGTCAGTGTTTCTCTCTCAGAAATAATATAATTTTGACAAGAAAAAACAAGTTTTGTTAAGTATCGTGCTTACGCGCGCTGATAGAATTCTGAACTTTCTGAACGAAAAAGTTTGCAGTGATGAAAATAGTAGGTATACGCTCTAAATTATAATCAGTGGAAAACCAGCGATTCGCAGTAAAATTCAACTATACAATTTAAAAAAAAATTGTTTGTGTTTTATTTATTTAAAAAATCTTTATATAAACGTCATTTTTAATAAAAATACTAATGTTGAAAATTAAAACAAAAATATATGACTGTTTACATACTTTGCAGGAATGGACCTCGTCGTCATTCGGTATAATCGAAAAATTAATGCTAATTATGTGTTGAAAATAGAATCCAACCTGGAGGGCGCCGACAGCACCACCTATACTTAAAAAAACATAAACATATATGGCTGCCACCTGGTGGCTAAATCGACATCTCACCTGTTGGCGATATCGCTTATTAATACTGTAGCGCCACCTATGTGATGTAAAAGTAAACATATGAAATCCAAGATGGTGGCCTCCAATAATGTATAAACAATTTACCGAAAAAACAAGATGGATGCATACGATAGAATGAGTATGGGTGAGGGTGGTGGAAGCCTGCCGACTGAACAGCCATCAATTGGCAGGGGTCAGTCGTCTGCTGGACGTGGTACTGGGGGGACCTCCAGAAATGTAAGTTTTTTAAAAATAAATGTTTAAATAATAATACATTTTTTAATAATGATTTTTAGTTAAATTTTTATGATACAATTTCTAATAATACATTTTTTAATAATGATTTTTAGTTAAATTTTTATGATACAATTTCTAATAATACATTTTAAAAATAATTTTTTTATAATATTTTTTAATAAGTGTTTAAATACATTTTTAATATGATTTTGAAATTTTTTCGGGGTTTCAATGTCAAAAGTCACTGGGTCAAGGTCAAAGGTCAAGGTCAGCGACATCCAACATGATGGGACAAGATGGCTGCCGGGTGACCTGAATGACAGAGCATGAACAGCTCCGACGCTCCGCACAAGGCGCCGTTGCTTCAAATCCGCCATAATCATTCTACTCACGTCAACAAAATCTAAATTGGTATTTCTACAGAAAAACTGCAACATCCGCTGTGTCATCACATTTCACACAATGCGAAGTACGTCTTTTGAAAATTTCATTATATCATCTTCACTATTGTTAACGTTATTAACGAAAACATGGGTTCGTCTTGGAATGGGA
Organism: Clitarchus hookeri; assembly: GCA_002778355.1. Lineage (NCBI taxonomy): Eukaryota > Metazoa > Arthropoda > Insecta > Phasmatodea > Phasmatidae > Clitarchus > Clitarchus hookeri. Next base: position 130,933 of record NQII01004231.1, read on the forward strand.
CACTCCGTAATAAAGCCCAAATTAAAAAAAAGACAAAAACGAAAGAGAAATTCTACAAAACAGTTAGTACAATATAGGCACTATTAGCAGCAATGAAGTGTGGCGAATTTATGTTGTATAAACTGTTACTTACCTACTACTTCATTAAAACCGTTCTGGTGGCCCTGTGTTCATGATCGAGGACATGTTGCACACAAAGGATATGCATGATGAGCACTGTACATAATAAAGAACAAGTGGCCGTTGTTTTGAGCGTCTTCCTTGTGAGAAATCTTATTCGATGAAGTTTCTGCACTTCACATTAGTGAATGGTTGATTCCGACATCATGAACGCTTAGTACAATGTTCGCTGGTTGCCCACCAAAAAAATGTAGCTATTCCAATACTTGAGCTCGTACGTTAGTTCGGGACTGAAAGGATTAAGTTAAGGTTAGTTTAAAACCTAGGAACGCTTATCCGCCTATTAACGTAACTAGGTTAAAAGGCCGTGGCCCAACTTGTAAGTGTGCTCGCCTTCACTCTCCACTCTTTACCCAATGTACCGTACATGGCAGTTAGCTGCACTGACAGTAAGACCGTACTTCAGCAGCCAGACAATAGAGAACTGCATGCCAGATCACGCAGCATGGAAAACATATTGATACGTAAATGCGATTCACTCGGACGACCGCGAGCTGGTGGTTCGAGCAGCGGTGAAACAAGAGACAGGGGAGGGGAATGTTGCGTGATGTGAAATAAAGCGGAGCCATTAGCGGGTCTGAGTGAATGCAGGCCGGCGGGCGAGCGGGTATGTTTTTAAAATGCACATACAAATAAATAAAAAAAACATTGAAACATTGCTTTTATCTCTTATCGTTGTTCGGCCACGTCAATTTGTTAGCCTGTCGTTCTCTGAAACGACCTCGTCTTCCCCTCGCCGTTTTACGGGAGATAAAGTGAGCAACGCATTGCATCGCTTAACCTGCCTTTGACCTCCAACTGTTATTTTTTTACGCCGTGGATGTTGTGCACCAATGTCTACATGCTCTGAGAATACGCGTCTGAGCAGTGTGATACAGACGTTCAAAAGTGACCTTCGTACCGGCATCTTTTTGTCTTAAGGCAGATAAATATTCTCCATGTTGCGTTTATTAAGGTTTTGTCCGATATTTAATTATTAGTTAGGACACACGACGTATACTGAGGGTTCTCTTGAGCTCCATATTTTTACCGTTGTAAAAATTGTGTAAAAACATTTTTTTTTGATCTTTGAAAAATTTGTGGCCGATAGAACTGTCAAACACTACATGGCTTAGACTCAAGGTTAGCACATTGGTACGCTTCCTTTGGCCAGAGTTCTAATAAAACTAGTATACGTTAAATTTAAGTAAAATAATTATTCTACCAAGAGACTGTTTTGAAAACAGGACGTAAAAAAATGTTCACACCAATGTTTGATAAAATTATTATGAGAGTTTTTGACTACAGTTAGTGAGGCATTGTTGAAGACTTGCGCAGAAGACGAAAATCAGTGTACTTCATTTTTATTAGTCTATTGATTCTATGGCGTTTCTGGTGAAATACGAGAAGGTTGTACGTGAGCTGGTGAGCGATGCCATATGTAGATTGTTCCACAAATGTGGCAGTTTAACAGAATAGTGGAGAATATGTGTAAACGTGAACCCAAGTTGTTTACAACGTAATTTCTTAGTGTCGCGAAAAGAGTAAGAGTATAAGGAGACCTTTTTTAACACAAATGTTGGCTCTTTGTATCGTAGGAAGGGCATCGGCTACTTCTCCCCCCTCCCTTGTCCATTTATTCGCAGCATCTACATGTATTTACCATTCCGTGTCGCCACTAAAAAGTGCTTGCTTAAACCTGTTTCTGCATTATGGATGTAAATAAATGACAAAATGAAGGAAGTCAAGAAATAAACAGAGCTAACACCCCAAAAATAAGAAGCAATTCCAAAAACATTTCATACAAACGTTAAATAAAATTTGCTACGATCAGCTTACTTGGAATTAATCACCGTGGAAGGTACTTTAGGCAACGGGATCACAGCACATTTAAGTGTGATGATAATATGTGGTGAAGAGAACGCTAATATTTAGCAATTGGAAGGCTAATGTGAGGATCAATTACCGTAGTTTTGTAACAGAAGTTCAGTTTTAACCCTTAGCACCGATGCGTAATCCGCAAAACTTTCCAACAGTTGATTAAGATTAACTCCAAAAAATTAATAATTTTTTATTTGTACCAAACATTGTTTATCCTGTGCGCATTGCATGCAATTACATTTTCCTCAAATAAAAAATATTTGACACTTTATATTTTTTTAATAATTTGGTGTCAAATACTAACTTCTTCTGTTTCGTTGCAGTCGCAATAACAAATACTAACTAAGTTGTACAGGTGAAAAAGTTTACAAAGTAAACGGATGCTGTGGACTACCGCGTGACACACATGTAACATACCATATATATGAAAAACAAATGTTAAATATAAATATGTTTTTGCATATTTAAACGTTTTTTTAATGTATGAACGGGTATTTGGTGATTACAAATGTCAAGCAGTAGCCCATGGAATTAGTTTTGTTGTAAATATTTTCATCTGCACAACTTAGTTAGTATTTGTTATTATGTCTGCAATAAAACAGAAGAATTTTGTATTTGACAACAAATTATTCAAAAAAGATAAAGCGTAAACTTTTTTTATTCGAGGAAAATGTTTTCACATACATTGCCTACGAGCTGAAGAGCTGAAAAATGTTTGGCACTATTATAAAATAATAAACTTTTTGCAGTCCAACACGCCTTTAAGAGGAGTCTTCACATCGTTATAATTTAAAACGCTGTTTTACAGAATAATAAATATCGTAAAAATAGTGCTACTTTTAGAGATTTTTGTTGATTTTGGGATTTTTCAACGACCACACTTCTGTTTCAATAAATAACCAAACTTATGGATCGTCAACAAAATATCGACTTTCATTTCTGTCCTGAAAAGAGATTTACATTGGAATAGGTTTTTTTAAAAATTATAATATACACAACTGCTTACAATATGGAAACTGGGGAGGCCCCTNGGGGGGGGGGGGTAACAGATAGCCACTACAGTGTACCTGTTCTTGATCATGATATCAGCAGGAGGACGCCCAACCACTCGCAGTCGACCACCGAGCACGATTAGATCATCATGTGATGAATCCTCTTCATTCAGGTACCCTCTGGCAGGACCGTAGGTTGGATGGACCAGGGTCTCTAATGTAATTCGCGTAGTGCAGCTTACGTGATGTTGGCTGTGCGGTGCCTGGCATTATCGTGAAGGCCACTAGTTCCTGATCTGCTTCCACAGCGCGTATCGAAGAGCGTTGATGATCGTATCTCGCTCCAACACTTCTGTAAGTATAGCTCTCCGGTAATCGATGAACAGCGTTACTTCACATTCCTATCTCTAGCCTGCTGCCTGTTCTCCTTGGGCGCCGGTGACTCCGCATGGCTGCATGCTGGCGTAGGCAGTTTCGTCCCTGTCACGAAGCACAGCATAATATAATCGCACTCCATCGGGTAGTGGTCCGAGAATCGCACGCGTGCGGCTTTTTTTGGTTCCGCTCTCAAATCTCGTAGAACCCACCCGGGCGTAAAGCTTACGATATTGCAGTCTCGTGGATAGAGACCCGGACATTTCGCGAGTTCATTTAAGGAACAAGTTAAACTTTATCCACATACACCATGGAGTTTCGCTTCTATTGGATCACAGTTTTGTTAGACATGCCCCGGACGACTTTCGACCAATAACGAACTCGTGGAGAAAACAAGTAGCAAATCCTGTGCTACCTGGTCAGTAGTATTGGAGTCACAGGAAATGAACAACTAACTGACGCTCAAGTACGCAAAGTATTGTGGAGTCTAACTTGTTGCCGAATAAACCCGCGAAATTTTCGTGTCTCTACTCATGGCTAGGGGCAGTGATATTTTGTGAAAAGATTTCGAGACAAGATACAGTCCAAAGCACTGTAGGGTCGTCCAGCTTCTTTGATTGGTTAAAAAATGTTCTGACTCGTGTTAACCGTTTACGCACGAATCACGAAGGTTCAGTGTCTGAGTTACTTAGTCCTGAGTGGCTTGGTCGAAGACGGACACGGCACCAGCAGCCAATGAAGGTATAACAACAGCTGAGGTGTGTATATAGTATTGAAGTCTACTGTGTGATCCGATTTTTACGCGAAAAGTCACTGGCCCTACTCATTGCCAATGCCGACCGTAGCTATCGTCTCTCTTCTGCGATCCGCCCGTCAGCTTGCACTGGTTCATCGACAGTTTGGACACCGGCTGCTGAAATAACGACATCGGATTGTATGGGGGACCTTGAAACCCAGTCCCTGATGGTGGCGTGTGCTGGGTTCTTCAGTACCTCGGTACCTCGTTTCTAAAGTCCAGGTGCACGATATACATAATAACGGACTTAAACTTGTGCAAGCGGTAATTTATGACCGCGAGGACGGAAACTACATATAATTATGCGAGCGATAACTGCGTACTTAATTTGACAAGTGAGTGCAAACCCATCCTATTTTTCATCACACTTTCTGTGCTCACGCATGCGAAGTGCGCTCGAAGAGCTGCATATTTTCTCCGAAAATAAACTTAATTATTAGAGGTACGTGGATTTCGTGAATTCATTTGGCATCATCCCATCACTTCCCGTTCCTTTACAAACTCGTGCCGTAATTGTTGATTCATTGACTGCTACCATTGCACGAGCGTTTTTATTATTCAATTTGGTTGTTCGTGATATGGATACCTTGTTTCATCCCGTTTATTACTGGCTAAAGTGTTGAACAGGGCATATCAGAACAACTGCGATCCAATCATAAAATTAAAACAAGAGTGTACATGCGTGTAGTCTAGTCAGCTCCCCTTAAAATTGTGCAAAATTCACGTAACTCTAAATATTATTATTCGCGGCTTTGTGTTGTTAATCCCTAATTGTCATATGGGTCTCCTTGTAAGCAGCTGTGTCTATTACAATTAAAAAAAACTATACAATATTTTAATATGAATAATTTTAAGGACAGATATGATAGTCTATGTTTTATTTCCAATCTATAAATACGGCAATTGAAAAATTTTGAAGTGAGAAAAAATTACTGGAAGTAGCCCTCTGTCTATGATATTTATTCTTCTGTAAAGCAGTGCTATAAACTATGGCGACAATGCTGTATCTTCTCTGAACATATTGCTGTATCAAAACCATATAATAACGGATTAAAATTCTGAGGAAACAAAACATACGCGAAGCTTGTTGATGCTATTTTATATCGCCGCGACGTTGTAATGTTTCCTTATAGCCGGACGTGATCTTATCGTTAAAGTGTTTTACCAATGCGCCCCGCCCCCTTAAACATCAGGTCTTGTTGATGGCTGCAGTATTCAACTCTACTATAATAATAACGGAAGAGCTTCCTTTAATTTTAAATAACTCATCCATTAATAATTTACAAAAACTGATAGTATTTTCCGGTTTATTTTCGCAGCATAACAGTAGACATTACAACCATATTTTCTATAAAATAAGTTACACGTAAGGTTAAATCTGATATGAAATTTTGTAGCAGTCAAAAACATTAAGGTAAAGACCTGCGTATATATATTGGGTCTATTTGCATACATTTTCATCTAGTTTTCATGTTTTGAAGTTAAAAAATCACAGCTTATTATAACATACCGCACTATTAATAGAATTTGTGTTGGTATGGGCTGACTTTTTTACGTGCATTAAAAAAAAATGAAATAAAGGGATATACGCGTCTATTATGTGGTGGGTTTTGACTTGTTCTGCACCTTACATTTTAATCAGTGAGAATTTTACTATTTGAATTACTTAACAGAATTTAACTTTAGTTAATTTTAACTGACGAATTAGTGAAAAAATACCCGTTTTCCTTCACTTACTGATTCAGTGACTTTTTCCACTGATTATTCAACCATTTCATTCTCTGTTTTTCACTGGTTTGCTTTTTGACTGATGTATCAGTTAAACCATGCGTATCAGCTTTAGAGTTTTTTTTTGCATTTTTTCTGACAGTTAGGATAGTAACATTGTTTGTTAGTGTGTTTATTTGATGCCTAACAAGGGAAAAACCAATTCCTACGGAATGATTTTCACAGGAAACCAAAAATAAAGCTGTAAAACGTGAAAATAGTTATCTATGTACGTACAAGCCATGCTTTATGATAAACCTTCTATATTTTATTCGTCCGTACCACGCTCTAACGAAGCTCGCAGGCGAACGACATCAATCAGGATTTAGGGCCTGGCAGCCGTGACGAAGGGAACGGCGCCAGATCGTCCCTACAAGACGACCATTTGCATGGGAAGGCGGACATGCGGGAGAATAGCGTCACGGTGTGGAATCAGGTGACAGCGGGAAGAACACGAAGGCAGCGGCCAGGGGGAGATCCCGAAGTATTCCCACAACGCCGAACAAACAACAAACCTCCAGCTAGAATAGAAGGACAGACGCCAGACTCCGCGAGCAGGCAGGAACGGCGAGACGTATTTATGACCTCGCCAGGCTGTGCTTTGTCCCAGGCTTTCGACCACAATAAAAACCGAGAGAGCGTTTGGACGAACGCAACGAGAGGCCCCTTTCAATTATTTCCGCACGGACAGAACGGAGTGCTGAAACTGGTAAACCAGAACAAAACAGCAGACGCTGGACCCAAGTATGGAGCTGGAGTACACGCCCGCGGTTGATTACCCAGGGGGGCGGTCCGCGGCTACCTGGAGAAACCGGGGCAGTTTAATATGGCAATGAGGGCCTACAAAACCGGAGGAGTCCGAGGAAACATGGCAGTCGGCCGACGAGATTCCGGGAGGGAGGAGTGATTCCGCAGGAGACGAGAACGGCAGCCAGCCGCCATCAGACGCAGAGTCCTGCGTCGACCCGAGAAGGAGGGACGTCGAGACGAGTCACCGAGGCGCCCGTGACAGGACGAGAGCAGTTCCAGCTCACCGGACCTCATCTGCAAGAACAACTACCAGCACAGCAAGCCAGATAAGTACAGTCATCCAGCGAGTGTGAAGGACCTTTAGTAGTTATCCCGCAGTGTGAAGGATCTTTTAGAATCATCCAACAAGTGCGACGAAGATCCCCCCCCCCCCCTTTTACGACGCGAATTGTACGGAGCATACGTAGAAAAGGGAGGGAGTTGTCTCAAGGGCTCATGTATCAATTCACATGTTCATGCAACAATAAAACCCCGATTTGTGAAATATGAATTAGCCTGTATTCATTCATTAGTGAATTGGACCATTAAACAACAGTGTCGAAGCATTCCTACGCCCGATCACTGAGGACTAGTATTAAGTGTTGGCGCCTCACGCCACAGAACAGATTACAACACCTACGTACAAACCTCAGCTTTGGCAGGTGTCAACCTTGAAGTCGTCATTCCAAGCCACCAGTCACAGTAGTCGTTGAAGCACAGGTGCAGCGCTACGGGACTGGAGGTCGTCGGTTCGAAACCCGATCAAGATAAAGATGTTTCTAATAATTGAAATTGTTTTCAACAAATATTTATTTGAACCAACCAAATCTTACCTTTGTGGTAACAAAATACAAGCAAAAAGAAAAATTTACATTTAGCAACTGATTGGATGAAGTATCCACTGATTCATTCTGGGTTTTATTTCGCTCTAAAGCAATTAAATATTTTCCACTTATTCTAAGTGGAGCCATTTTCATTGATTAAAGTGGTTGGATTTGACTGAGAATCGGTGACTTTCCACTGATTCGAATTTAAATTGGGTGCGTACTCACGCGGCGTGAAAACCATTCACGCCCAAAGGAAAGCTCTGTCTCTGCGGCGGCTAAGCAGTGGCGGTTGCGTCACGGGGGGAATGTTCGATCCCCTGTTACGAAACACGTCGACAGTTGATCTTCGATCTTCCCGCTAGGCGTAGGGGAAGGGGGCAAATACACGGAGTGTGCAACCCTAACCTAACGCAACGTGGAAAACATTGTCGGCTCCTGGTCTCCACTGGACGGTAGTTTTCTCATTTGAGCTACACGACGCGACTTTCTTCAACCAATCATAGCTCTGGTGCTGGCGACGGACATTCTTTTAATGCTCGTCGCCGGCGACCAGAGGAGAATTAAATAGAGAAGTCGGTCGAAGGCGACCACCATGTTGTATATTGGTGACAATGACCTTGACTTTTGACCGTTACCTTGACCCCATGCCAGTGACCTTGAATGACCTTTAAACCAAAAAATACAAAAAATGCAGAAAAAATTTCAAAAAATGAAAAAAAATCACAACAGCCTTTTAAAATAATGTACAAAAAATTATTTCAAAATAACAATTTTTTTTAAATTAAATAAAAATAATTATTAAAATTTATAATAAAAAATACATTATTAAAAAAATTATAAATTTTTTTTTTATTAACGGAGGCCCCATCAGCACCACGCCTGGCAGACACTGACCCCCATCACCCTCCTCACCGACACACCACAGGTCTTTGCTCATTCCGTCGAATGCTGCCATCTTGGTGGTTTTTTCGTTCGTCATTTGTTTACAGATTGCTGAGGCCACCATATTGGATTTCATATGTTTACTTTTACATCACCTAGGTGGCGCTAGTGTATTAATTTACTCACCAGGCAAGCTGCCGATTTAGCCACCAGGTGGCAGTCATATTTGTTTAGTTTTTAAAGTATAGGCGGTGCTGTCGGCGCTCTCAATATTGGATTACATTTTCAATGTTATGTAGCGTTAATTACTCGATTTCATCACCAGGTGAGCTGACTTCACTCATATTTATAGACATAGGAACATTTTGCCATTTTTCATCATAAAAAAAATATTTTTTGAATTATATAATATACCTTCATGCATGATGCGGGACTTTGACTACCTGCATAATTGATTAAATATACTTTTTTTTTNGAATTATATAATATACCTTCATGCATGATGCGGGACTTTGACTACCTGCATAATTGATTAAATATACTTTTTTTTTACAAATTTAAAGATGTTCAATTTAAAAAAGAAATTTCAATTTAATTATATATGTACTATAGTATAATANTTTTTTTTACAAATTTAAAGATGTTCAATTTAAAAAAGAAATTTCAATTTAATTATATATGTACTATAGTATAATAATATTTTATAAAATCATTTTTTATTAAATTTATTTTATTTCTGTACCTTTTAAATTACCATTTTATTTTGGCCAATTAGGTAAACTTGAAATAAAACACGATTTTATTCACAGGCATTGTTTTATTTAATTAATTAATTACAGTCGCTCGTGGCCTCAAAAAATTACAATGTTATGTTTTTCAGTACATATGCATATCAATATACGCAACTTTCACACTCTTGTTGTCCTTGTGCAAAAATATCGTGACATTTATTACATTGACACACTGCAGGGCACGTTATGTAGGTAACTACACTATTGAGGACATGCACCGAAGTCACAAGATACCTGTTTGCAGTAAACGTGGTACCGAGGTACTGATGAAAAATACACTTCGCCTTTACAGGTATTTGCATGTCTAAGGAAACTGTCACGATGGCTGAAAAGCTTACCGCATCTGTCACACAAATATGACATACGACAGGGATTTTTGGCACAATTAAAGGGCTCATGTCGCCGTACATTGTGGCCGAAAGTAAATGTCTTTCACAAAAGTGACACTGATGACGACGTAATGGTTCAGGTAAATACTCGGACGTACCTGTTGGAGATGTAGGTGCTAGAGCTAAAGAGGCAGGTAACGCCANCGTAATGGTTCAGGTAAATACTCGGACGTACCTGTTGGAGATGTAGGTGCTAGAGCTAAAGAGGCAGGTAACGCCGGAAATGGTGTTCTAGGTACCTCAGCCGAAAAGTTCGATGGCTCCATTGAAGATCTAGAAGGCATAACAGCTGAAGAAGTGGATGGTGCTGTGCCATCTGTAGACGATCGTGCGGTGGCAGTAGATGTTGGTAGTAATGTAGGTGTCAGAGCTGAAGAAGTCGATGGCACCTTACCAATCTGAAACGATGGTACTGCACTGGAGAAAGTAGATGATGCTAGAGACGTAGGCATCACAGCTGAAGAAGTTGATGGCGCTGGTAAAACAGGAGACATCTAACTGGAAGAATAAATCGATAACGACAAACCATTGGCGGGCAATATCCACTCCACTTTAACATATCTGGCCATGGATTACCTTGCATAGAAGCTAGCCGAGANCGTAATGGTTCAGGTAAATACTCGGACGTACCTGTTGGAGATGTAGGTGCTAGAGCTAAAGAGGCAGGTAACGCCAGAAATGGTGTTCTAGGTACCTCAGCCGAAAAGTTCGATGGCTCCATTGAAGATCTAGAAGGCATAACAGCTGAAGAAGTGGATGGTGCTGTGCCATCTGTAGACGATCGTGCGGTGGCAGCAGATGTTGGTAGTAATGTAGGTGTCAGAGTTGAAGAAGTCGATGGCACCTTACCAATCTGAAACGATGGTACTGCACTGGATAAAGTAGATGATGCTAGAGACGTAGACATCACAGCTGAAGAAGTTGATGGCGCTGGTAAAACAGGAGACATCTAACTGGAAGAATAAATCGATAACGAGAAACCATTGGCGGGCAATATCCACTCCACTTTAACATATCTGGCCATGGATTACCTTGCATAGAAGCTAGCCGAGANAAACCATTGGCGGGCAATATCCACTCCACTTTAACATATCTGGCCATGGATTACCTTGCATAGAAGCTAGCCGAGACGATCCACCTTTAACATTAGCCGTTGTCAAAGTAAGCCTTCAGCTGATGAAGCCATTGCGTATAATATACGCGTATACGAGCCTTATGAGGTCATATTGAGTTTGAACCAATCATATTACACCATTAATAACGACCAGCCAATCACAGAGTTGCCACATGATAGCAACTGACCAATCCCATGAATGCATCGAGACATCACATGCAGGCAGGTAGGCAGGTTTTAGATGCTTATCATTATTTTATATACGAACCACAAAAACAGACCAGTCCGTCAGACCCTGTAGAAACTACCCTAGTTGAAGACATTTATTTGCAAGAACGACCCGGCGACGAAGAAGCCTACCCGGTTATGGACTTCGATAAAGTTTCGGGTCAAAAGTGTTTTAAATAAGAATTATAACGATTCTTCGTGTGAATGTGAACTTCATTTTATAACAGAAAATAGTTTTAACCATTAAGCAGATTTCACTCTTGACTGACCTCTGCATACTGACTCCTGTAGACTGACTCCTGCAGACTGACTCCTGCTGACTGCCTACTGACTCTGGCCGATTGACTCCTGCCGACTGACTCTTGCCGAATGACTCCTGCCGAATGACTCCTGCCTACTGACTCTGGCCGATTGACTCCTGCCGACTGACTCTTGCCGAATGACTCCTGCCGAATGACTCCTGCCGAATGACTCCTGCCTACTGACTCTGGCCGATTGACTCCTGCCGACTGACTACTGCTGACTGACTTCTACCAACTGACTCCTACTGAATGACTGCTGAGAATGACTCCTGCTGACTGACTCCTGCCTATTGACTCCTTCCATCTGACTCCTGCCTATTGACTCCTTCCATCTGACTCCTGCCAACCGACTCCTGCCAACTGACTTCTGCCATCTGCCTCCTGCCGAATGACTCCTTTCGACTGACTGCTGCCAACTGACTCCTGCATACTGACTTCTGCATACTGACTCCTGCCAACTGACTCATGCCGACTGACTCATGATGAGTGACTTCTGCCGACACATCAAGGCTGATAAATGTAGTGTTTTTCGCCCACTGAGAAACAGAATGTGGTGACTTCGTTACCTCCTGTCAATACACTACATAAAATGTTCGCATACGACGAGGGAACTAGCATGGTGAAGCATTACGACAATGACGACATGCGTTTATGCAAGGTGATAAAATGAAGACACACATAAAGATCTGCAAGGGTTCGTCTACTGGGAGCCAGCAAGTGATGCTGCCAATACTTCCTGCTACATAGATGGGTACTATTTCCGCAGACGATTATGACGAGACAGCTAATGCTTATGATGGAATGAGACACCTCCGAGTCATGATTGAGTCGGTATGAGTGGAATGTACACTTTCAAGGCGTTCATGTGAAGTCGACGATTTCCAAAATATACGGTTGTCAGTTATAAATACTCATGATGAACATGTGACTCCTACAAAGAAAAGTAAACTTGATATTGAGGATGAAACAGGTGGTGAAGACGATCNACTCATGATGAACATGTGACTCCTACAAAGAAAAGTAAACTTGATATTGAGGATGAAACAGGTGGTGAAGACGATCATGAAGACAGCATTGATGATAATGATTATGGTGACAATGTTGATGAAATATCTGATGAGAAAGATGATGATTCCGTCGATGTTCCCACACATTTCACCGACGTGTTTCCTTCGACAAGTGATGCGTAGAAGGCAAAAGGCGTCAAGAGCGCTCGTTACATATTTCCCGAAGACCCGATGAACTTGTTGAGAGACTCAGATATTTGACTGACCTGCAAAAACGCGGGGATCTCTCACGCATTGTTCATATATCTTGAATCATCGATGAACTAAAGGATCGGGTTTACATCAGATGAGCCTGTTGGCTACTAGCCATGATTTGAAGANAATCTTGAATCATCGATGAACTAAAGGATCGGGTTTACATCAGATGAGCCTGTTGGCTACTAGCCATGATTTGAAGATGTCTGAGTAATATAAATATCGAACGTACAAAATAATAAGAAAGATAGAATGCATATAATAAGTAAATAATTTAAATTTATATATACATATTTAAATGTGTTTAATTTCTTATACAGTCCCTCCTGCTTCTCTAAAAGACNACTCATGATGAACATGTGACTCCTACAAAGAAAAGTAAACTTGATATTGAGGATGAAACAGGTGGTGAAGACGATAATGAAGACAGCATTGATGATAATGATTATGGTGACAATGTTGATAAAATATCTGATGAGAAAGATGATGATTCCGTCGATGTTCCCACACATTTCACCGACGTGTTTCCTTCGACAAGTGATGCGTAGAAGGCAAAAGGCGTCAAGAGCGCTCGTTACATATTTCCCGAAGACCCGATGAACTTGTTGAGAGACTCAGATATTTGACTGACCTGCAAAAACGCGGGGATCTCTCACGCATTGTTCATATATCTTGAATCATCGATGAACTAAAGGATCGGGTTTACATCAGATGAGCCTGTTGGCTACTAGCCATGATTTGAAGATGTCTGAGTAATATAAATATCGAACGTACAAAATAATAAGAAAGATAGAATGCATATAATAAGCAAATAATTTAAATTTATATATACATATTTAAATGTGTTTAATTTCTTATACAGTCCCTCCTGCTTCTCTAAAAGACTTATCAATTCAGTAGTGTAAACAATTGATTGCAAGAGTTTGTTATAGATAACATTTATGTGAGCATGCACAGGAGTGCTATGGTTTGATCTGAAGTATTATGTCTTACTCGAGTGGTTTTAAATTGTTGAGTTCTATATGGCAAACGAATGAAATGAGGGAATATTTTTGATGATCGTTTCGCGACTAGTTGGTTGGACTGGTAATTTGGCTTGGTAAGTTTGTACGATTATTTGGTATGGTCAGCTGTGGTAGAAATGTTTTGCGAAAATTTTGCGAAGATTTTGTGCGAATAAGTTAGCTACGAGACTCTTATTAGAGACTTTTTTCAAAGTTGTCTATCATCGTTTGTATAGTTGGGTGGTATGGCGGATTTGTCTTGTCGGTTGTTCTAGTCAATTTTGCAGTAACTGGTATCGTCAGGAGCTAGTCTTGGGTTCAGTCAATCTCGCAAGGAAGCAGTCTTGGGTGGAGTTGGTCTTAGGTGGAGCCAGTCGTTGGCTAGTATGGTTGGTCGGTATGGGTCCTTGTTGTGACCCGTTAGTAATGGTCAATTGTATGAACTGTGATTTTTCTCGATTTGTAGAGTTCTATGTAATTGGGGTCAAGGGCAAGGTCGACAACAACCAACATGGTGGCTAAATTGACACCTCCTCTGTCAGCGAAATCGATAATTAATACACTAGTGTCACATAGGTGATGAAAAAGTAAACAAATGACNTGTCACATAGGTGATGAAAAAGTAAACAAATGACAAAGGAAAAAATTAATATGGTGGGTGGAGTGCATTCGACAGAATGAGCAAAGGTAAGTGGGTGTAGGGGAGGGAATGTTAATACCATGAGAAACATTGGTGGCAGGTCGAACGACCGTGAGAAATCAACCCATAAAAAACACTGTTGGGTGGCGNCAAGGTCGACAACAACCAACATGGTGGCTAAATTGACACCTCCTCTGTCAGCGAAATCGATAATTAATACACTAGCGTCACATAGGTGATGAAAAAGTAAACAAATGACAAAGGAAAAAATTAATATGGTGGGTGGAGTGCATTCGACAGAATGAGCAAAGGTAAGTGGGTGTAGGGGAGGGAATGGTAATACCATGAGAAACATTGGTGGCAGGTCGAACGACCGTGAGAAATCAACCCATAAAAAACACTGTTGGGTGGCGNTAATACCATGAGAAACATTGGTGGCAGGTCGAACGACCGTGAGAAATCAACCCATAAAAAACACTGTTGGGTGGCGAAGCGAACACAAGTAATCAATCAATGAGAAACATTGTAGAGGGTCAGTCGCCTGCTGGACATGGTGCTAAGGGAACCTACAGAAATGTAAGTTTTATTTATAAATTAAAATTTTTGTTTAATTTTGAACAAATTTTTTTCTCTTTGTGTTTGTTTCGAAGGTAATCCAAAGTCATGGTTATAGGGTCATGGTCATGGGTGAAGGTCAAGTTTACCTGGGTTCAACATGGTGTTAGGGTGATGTCATAACATGACGGCTGGACGGTTTAATTTCCTCGTCCCCTTTAAGCCCGAATATTAGAAACTTTAATTTTTTCCGAAATTTATGAATACATTTTATTAAACATANTCCTCGTCCCCTTTAAGCCCGAATATTAGAAACTTTAATTTTTTCCGAAATTTATGAATACATTTTATTAAACATATTTTTATTTTAAAATTAATTTTTAGCATTTTTTTATAATTTTTTGAGAATTTTTAAAACAATTGTGCGAATTTTTGGGTTCAAGGTTACCCAACGTTATGGTCATAAGGTCAAGGTCACCGACATCCAACATGGCTGTCGGTTGATGTTACAAGATGGAAGCCGGTCGGTTCCGGCTCCCCGTCCCCTCTGAGCACAAACATTCAAAATTTTAATGTTATAAGTTTTGAAATAATATTTTAACACTTTTAAAATAATTTTTTAATAATTTTTAACGTAATTTTTAAATAAATATTATTAAATTTTTTAATAAATAATGTGGTATTTTTTGGGTTTTAGAGGTCAAAAGTCACCAGGGTCAAGGTCAAATGTCAAAATCTATGTTACCGACATCCAACATGGCGTACAATATGGCCGACGGGAGACCGGAATGACAGAGCATGAACAGCTCCGAGCTCCGACGCCGAACGTCGATGTACCAAAGTCATCCATGTCATACTATTGACGAGGAGTAAGTAATAAGAATAAAACATATAACAATTGTGTACGTCTTTCATAAATAAACTGACGAGTAGCTGAGACGAACAAGAAATTAAAATTTACGTAATAAACTGTATCCATGGTTATATTGTAATAACAGGAAATAAATTCGGCGTCATTCACCGGTGTCGGTCGCGTAGCACCGCGTCGCGTTGTACATCACTAGCGTCCAGCATTAACGCCGGCGACTTTCCAGAACGCGACTTTAAGCGGTGATGCGTGTCTGTAGTCCATTCACGGTTACTTCCAACTTTTCTGAAGCCCTACTGAAGTTCTACTTCCAGGATATCCCTCCGCCTCACGCTAACAAAGCTTAACCGAGTCTACAAAATTACACCCAAAGGACAACGCCCCGCGTTCTTGAGCACTCAATGTAATTATATTTTGCACAAGCACTATTACTTACAAGACATTACCAACACACCTATTTTCTATCTGTTTTTATTCTTATTAACTTAGAATGAAATAACATAATTCATAGATAAAATATAACTACAAGCTCAATTTAACCAAGAAAAGGTACTTTATTGGTAACACAAGTGTAAAACTATTGTGATACATGACATATGTAGGAAACAACCAATCACATCATACGTGGGGTAATTTTTCAAAGGCTTGATTTTAAAAATTGTGAAGAAACCGCGAATTGACTATAAAGACAACTCCCAAGTTTCGGCATAACAAATATAGAGGTTAAAACTGATTTTTAAAACACCCGTTTAGCCATTTCTACGCCCATAAAATAATACTTGGAGTTAAAATGAGAACCCGAAACTTGTCTTTGGGCACAAAACCTTTCTTAAATGTTTTCCGGGTTAAGACACTACTACAAAATATCGAGAAGTTTTTTAATCACGTGTTTTTTTACCAAACCTCTTCAACGCACTTCCTACGCCTAGGGAGGGTTGTGTTCGTGTGTGCGAGGCAAAAATCGGTGATGTGCTACGGCTGACGCCGTCCGGCGCATGCAAAGGGAGATCGCCTCTACGCGCAAAGTTGTGAACTCGCGTGCGGGGTTCTCGTCGTTCCACTGGAACTATTGGACTTTAAGAGGCAACCGTATCATTTTATTGGACGTGACAGTGTAGCAAAGTCCCAATGCTCTTCTCTGTCACGGTTTTGCATGAATCCGGTTGGTATATTTTGAAAAGCAACAGTCTGGGAAAGCCGTTTTCAGCTATGTTGTGGGGCACTGAAAAAGTGTTTCCAATGTGCGTAATGTCTTGGAAGTACCTTTCACGACAAAAAAAAAACTGGGATTTAAACACACCACAATGCAGCACAAGTGTCAGGTAGGTGGTCAAGGCCATATTAAAATATACCAGATTCTGTAAAAGATTGTGCAAGGTCTGCCTTAGCTGCTGTTATACAGGCTAGTATGGCACCCGTCATGGCATTTCCCGCCCTGTACGGCCAGACTTGGCCAGATTTGACACCAGGTTTGTTATTAGGACACATCCTAGTTTTCGTGGCAGTTTTCATGCCGACTTTCCTACCTGGCCAATCACATCGCAGTTTAAGTAGCTCTCCGTGGCTACTACATGTAACTAGTTGATGCAAGATGTAAAAAAAGGACGCCTCTATCTTGATTATTCGTCTGTAGGGTTAAAACTCTTCCAAATAGATTTAAAATTTGACAAAGACGAATAATATACAGGATGGCAACTTTCAATTACTGTTTAAAATCGTCCTATATATTTAAAGCATTGCCTTCTCTATGAAAGTTAAATACGAGCAGTTTTACAGATACGCGTATCGTTAACTTATTGTGATACGGAAGAACGTTTCTGAACGCGCACCTGCAAAAAGGCAGTGCTGGGGTTATATGATAAGTTCTGGGCTGAGTCAGAAACTCCGTTGGGCATCCGTAGTCATACCTCAACAACAACGTTCTTTCAGTGGAGGATGCTGCACGAAATTAAATTGAATGTCAGGAAATGCTTCCCTAAACCAAATACATTTGTGGCGACCTTGTGTACTTCTATCGATACTCGGTGAGGAGCCTGCAGATGTTTCAATAGCTAACATATTAGTTGATAGTACTTGTTTAAACATTATACATGAATACACTTTCAGTAACCAGTCTTGATTATAAAATAATACAATCTTGAATTTAATTTCCTTTTTCGGTGCACTCGTTATAATTTTTTTTTTGTTACATCCTACAAATTATAACTATTAAATTTTCAAAAGGAGTTCGAAAAAAAAACATGACGAAATAATAGTTTTCATTTTTTTATTTGTGTTTAACGAACTACTAAAAATGTGTTTAGTCCAGTCGATAAGGTAATAAAAATTACTTCGCATCAAAAATAGTTTACTGACTTTCTGACAGTTCTGCGTGTATACTACTACATGTTATATTTCATAGTTTTATCGTCACATACGGTCAACACTTTAATTATATTAATGCTAGCCGGTAATCAAATAACTTAAATCTTAGTTACATTTTAAAAACATTTTTTTAAACCAATAGTTTTAAGTACTTTAACACGTACAATGTTGTTGGTGCTTATAAACGTCTGACAGCGTGCAGACGTTGTCACATGAACCCAGAGAGGTTGTCTCTTAAAATTTGAGTATGTACTGAAATATTTTCTGTGAAATCGTTCTTTGCGCGAATACACGTATCTCGGTAAATGAATGTTCTGGAAATATGACTTTTTGCCAGAAAGGTAAATATATGCACTATTGTTTGTGAAAATTGCAACACCCAGAAAGAATGGCCCGGATGAATCCAGACACGGAGGATGTGTAGACCAGTGTACCAGCAATAAGTGATTACGATTGCAGGGAGATGGCGTACACACGGGCCCAGCAGCGCCCTCTCTTGTGTGGCCGGAAAGGTCAGTGTTACGCCAAGCTCAGTCAGCGAAGAACCGTAATACGAAGTGGAAACAAGTGCCGGTATGCCTCGTCGACGTCAAAGGGCGCCATATCAGCATGTGAGTGAGTTGGAACGGGGCAGAATTATCGGTCTCCGGGAAACGGGTTTGTCATATCGCGACATTTCGGCTCCCACAGGCCATGCTGCTACGACAGTGATGCGTGTGTGGAGCCAGTGGATAGAAGAGGAGACAGCGACGAGCGGGTACTGGACCACGCAATGCAACCACAGCACGGGATGACCGCCATCTTGTCCGCATGGCCGTAACGGACCGTACAGCCTCGCCCACAGTGTTGTCTCGACACTGAAGCACTGCAACGGGTGTGGGCATGTCTGCGTCGACCGTTCGACGCCGTCTACTGCGGCCTGGACTGGTGGCATGCATACCATTGCGTCGGATTCCATTGTCCAGAAACTACAAACACCTCAGACTGAAATAGGCACGTAAACGCCGTCGCTGGCGTGCTGAGTGGCAAATTGTAGTGTTTTCGAACGAGTCCCGCTTCAACCTGTCCTACAGTGATGGCAGCATACGTGTTAGACGCTACCGTAGTGACCGCAATCTGGCAGCCTGCATTGTGGAGCGGCATAGAGTACAAACGCCAAGTGTTATGGTGTGGGGCGTCATTGGATACAATATGCGATCTCGACTCCTACGCATTGAGGGCAATCTGAACAGCAACCGCTACATCAGGGAGGTTTTTAGAGCCCAAGGCACTGCATCTCCTTCAGGCAACTCGACATTCCATATTTCAGCAGGACAATGCCCAGCCACATGCGGCGAGGAATGTGCAAGCCTTCTTCAATGAACGGGTACCACTGCTTCCCTGGCCTGCACGTTCACCTGACATGCCGCCCATCGATCATGTCCGGGATATGATTGGTCAGCGACTTGTTCGTCACGTTCCTCCAGCAACCACTGTTGATGCTTTGTGGACTCGCATATAAACCGCGCGGAGGGAGATTCTCCAGGAACATACCAGGTCCTCCTTGATTCCATGCCACGACGTTTAGGGGCTCTGATTGCAGCACGTTGGGGCTTCACACCACACTGAATTCTCAAGAACAAGGATCATGTACAGTTCTGTAATACTATTCAATTGCGTATTGTCGTGTACCTAATCTGTGGCATAACGTTCATTTCAATCATGTATCTTTCTTGGTGTTGTATTTTTCACAAACGTTAATGCATATATATATATATATATATATATAAGCTCGTTATGTTTTAAACTTTTATGATATCGTGTATTAATGATAAAAAATTCTTGAAAATGGTTAAATATCACATTTTTTTAAATTTGCCAATGCAGTTTCATTAAGTGGTAAGACAAAAGTGCGACAATACGGGCGTAGTGTTATCTGTAGGCTTTCATCTAGTGCAACAAAGGCCCACTGTTAGAGATATAATTTGCGCAGTACAGCATCACGACGGAAACACTGCACGACTTGCGCGTAGGAGCGATGGGGCACTAGGGGCGCGTGTTCGTGTCGCCCTTATCGTTCCCTCGCTTCTTGACCTTGAACGCGCAGTTACATGCTCCTGTCATAAGTGTTCGGCATCTGACAAGAGAAGTGCGATCGTGATAGCAGTAACTTCTCCTCTCTCTTTCTCATTCCATTGCTCATTTACTCTTCCCACCTATCCTAACCGCGCCCTCACAAACACTCGCGGTACCAGGTTGTGTGTAAACAACGCTACGTCCTATTTCTCTATCAGTAATTAACCAGCAGCGCCAGTTGATGTCCTAGTGCAGTGACGAGGTATGACGACCACTGTAGACTTAATCAGCGAAATGCTGGGAGGCGACCTGCTACAAATTGATCTGGTACACAGAAGCGACATGCAGCGGCGTCGCTCTTGATTTAATCGTGCTTAGTCGCCGATTGGCTGCGTGTTTCTGTGAGAACGACCCTCACGCCTGATTGGCTCCACCGTGTTCCTGCCGACAAGGCTACCGTCAGGCTACAGCATAGGTACGTATACAGAAAGGGAAATGGCGTGCCCCTTTCTTCGATGTGGGTGTACCCATTTTGTGACTGGGTGCGCGAGGCTCCGGAAACTGCCCTTCCGTGTTATTGATTACTGCATGCTGTGAGAGGTTCCCCACTGTCTNCTGGGTGCGCGAGGCTCCGGAAACTGCCCTTCCGTGTTATTGATTACTGCATGCTGTGAGAGGTTCCCCACTGTCTTACGAGCAGGTTGTTAGGGCTTAATGGTGAACGGCTTTCCAATATTTTGCTGGCATGCGTGGATGGAGTTCGCGATATAAGCGGCTGTTTCACCTGTAGAATAGCGTTAGGAGAGTTGGTGAGATCTNGGCATGCGTGGATGGAGTTCGCGATATAAGCGGCTGTTTCACCTGTAGAATAGCGTTAGGAGAGTTGGTGAGATCTGTTGTTACCAGGTAGACGCTAGTGGACAAACAACAGTGTCATTACGAGTAAGAATGAAATATGCAAGTAAAGGGGACACTGTTTGTTGTACAGACTATGGCGTATTCGCGGTTTATTCACATATTTTGAATCAAAACTTTGAAAAATCATCTAATGTATGACGTGTTTGGTTGCTTCCTGAATATGGCATGTATCACAAGCGACCTTATACTTCTGTTAACATTAAATTACCTTATTTTTTGTTTAAATTGAATTTGTACTATTATTTTATCTCGAAATTACAATATTTAATTTCTGATTAATATGAATAAAGACAGTGATAAAATATGTGTATTGGTAATTCCTAGTAAGAAATAGTTCTTATGCAAAATATTATTACACTAAGCGTGCACGAATTCGACACGTTGGCCCTCTGGTGTATTTTTCTAAGATTTGTTTACACGAGGCGGAGAAATGTCCTGGAAGTAGAAATTTGGCAACGCTTCAGAAAAGCTGGAAGTAACCGTGAATGGACTATAGTAGGTAGTAATGTGGTAGGTAACTTTTTTTTTTTCAGTTAAAGTTACGCCACATAATAAGTAAATATAACAAAGAGAAATGGTTTGGCGACTTCTTTGATGTAAGTGAACTCGATCGCTCATTGGCCGCGCGGAGCTTTGGGAACGGGCGTCGAGTCTGATTGGCTATTGCACGTTACCGAATATTCCCTGTTTGTCGGGCGGCCGCCTGGGAAGTTAGTCTCTAGGAGCTGACTGGAGAACGATGTTCCGCCACATTGTGCTGGCCGGGGTGACGTCATCTTGCCGGCGTGGGTGGCTGGAACTCCCAGTTCACGGGACCATTTCACCTCCGTATTGCTATCATTTTGAGACGTAGGCCTACCTTAATTTACAGTTTCAGATGTTGCAAAAAAAAATTTAATGATGCGTACCGTACTTAGTCGACCCAATACTTGTGNCCTTAATTTACAGTTTCAGATGTTGCAAAAAAAAATTTAATGATGCGTACCGTACTTAGTCGACCCAATACTTGTTGTGTCACAGCCAATTTCAATTTCGTTGTCACAGCCAGTAAACTGTAGGCTATATGTTTGGCTACATTTGTATGANTTGTGTCACAGCCAATTTCAATTTCGTTGTCACAGCCAGTAAACTGTAGGCTATATGTTTGGCTACATTTGTATGAACCAATTATTGCCTAGACTAGTAAGATGGTTTGCGAATCACTCACCCACATGTAAGATCATTGGTCGCTGAGTTTTGCAATGTGCAGTACAGACCAAAAATTACTTACACGTTCGTAACGTACATAATTGTGTACCCTGGGTCTGAATGTGTTAAGTAGTCCGCCGTTAAGGTGGCCGACTGGTTGAAGGAAGCGTGGGAGCGTTAGGGGCGACCGAGACGTGCGCAACAACTCTCTCATCGCCTCTACGCGCAAAGCACTGAACTGGCGTGCTATCTTGCAGTCGATAACGCGCCTCTATGAGACTTTCAGCGGAAACCCTACAATTTTATGACGTAATAATAAAAGTAAAGGATTGACGCACGTCCCCATTCCTTTTTACAATATTTTGTACCGGAATGTTGATACCTAAAAATTACCACGAAATCACCCGTTTGAGCCATTTTCACTATCGCAAAAATCATTCTTCAGAGAGAAATGGAGGAACTGAAAAACNCATTCTTCAGAGAGAAATGGAGGAACTGAAAAACGTATGCAGATGCGTAATGCTTCTTAAATGCTATTAGTAAGCAGACCTCACTCAGTCACGTTGGACGGTTTTTTTTAAAATAAAAAACGTTTTCTACTGGAGCTGTGCACACCGTCCGGCGGCCTACCCAGGCGGGACACCTTAAACGCTTCATATTCAAGTGCGACGAGTAAACCACACTGTTACAATCAGACCAAGTAGTTCTAATTCGGTTGTCGAGGAACCCTCCGGCCGGTGTGAGTGCCGCGGGAACGGCTGCTCGTTGCGAAGCGGCCGCGGTAGCGTCGCGACGCTAACGATAGTTTATGGGAGGCCCGGCGGCGGTCCCCTCGGGAAGCTAACGATGTTTTATCAGCCCTCGGTGGTCCGTGGGACCGGGCGGCGGGGAGGGACCATCATCGTGTGCGTTGTGCTCGCCTCTCGCTCGTGTTGTCGGCGGGGAGCCCTCCTGGATCGCGCAGCGTGACGACTCCGCGCAGGGGNCGGTGACCTACTAACCGCAGACGCTACCCGTCGCGGGTTATGTGAGTTGTCTGGTGGCCGAGTACTGGCGGCGCACTCTAAATTCGAATCGGTGGAAAACCACTGATCCTCAGTGACATTCAACTGCTCGAATCAGTGAAAATAGCTCCGCTTAGAGTCAGTGGAAAACCACTGATTGATTCAGTGAAAAAAAATTCACTTATTGAATTAGTGACGAACAATTTAACTGGTTGTGTGACAGCCGACTGCAGTAGCGAATTAAATTTCTTTTTTATTGAACTCAGTCAAATAATTACGTGAAATAAACATATTTACGATAGCAAACTATTTATATTGCGAAATTTACTGTAATTAAAAAAAAAAGTAAAAGAATCTTNAATAAACATATTTACGATAGCAAACTATTTATATTGCGAAATTTACTGTAATTAAAAAAAAAAGTAAAAGAATCTTGAGAGATAGCTGGGATTGAACTCACACACCCTTCCCCTCAGTTCTTATGGAATTACCTTACCGTCTGCACTACTAAGTCAAGCGGTATTTCAAAAGGAAAATACATACCTTATATTATAGTTGTTACTAAATGGTGAAGATTTAAATTGTATACCCTTACTTTTCGTTGTTGGTTTAATGGGTATCGTTAAGATTGTTAAAACGAATATGATATGTGAGTGCATTCTCTTCACCACGTTGTATGCAGTTTAAACCTTTAAACAGAGCGCTGTGATGATTACATGAAAACGAAATAAAAGACATATTACCTCGTAAAATGGTGTTTTGAAAGAAGAAACACATTTTAGAAAGTATTTTGTATTGGTTTAAGTCGTTTATTCGTTGTTATTTCACTTGATACACGTTGTTCAACGGCCATATTTAAATGTTTTTTGGCAGCCATTTTTCACGCTGTTTAACTGATCCATCAGTAATAAAAACACAGAAAAACAGTTGAAAAATGACTGATTAATCAGTGGAAAATGTCACTGAATCAATAAGTGAAAGTAATCTGGCATTTGTTCACTGATTCATCAGTTAAATTCACTGAAGTGACTGTTGACTCAGTCAGGTACTGTTGACTGATTAAAACAGTGAAATCATCACTGATTCTGATTTAGAATATGCGACTACCGTTACCAGATACCCACGATAAAAATGGAGGACGTTCACTCTGGAAAACGAGAGACATTTCATTAAAAAGGAGGACAACGGACCTTCATTAGCGCCGCAAATTAATTATAATTAAATACAATAAATTAACATTTTTTGTATGCAACTTAATATTGATAGGGACATCCGAATTTCACGATTCCGCAAATGCTATATTTCAATACCCCNAATAAACATATTTACGATAGCAAACTATTTATATTGCGAAATTTACTGTAATTAAAAAAAAAAGTAAAAGAATCTCTAGAGATAGCTGGGATTGAACTCACACACCCTTCCCCTCAGTTCTTATGGAATTACCTTACCGTCTGCACTACTAAGTCAAGCGGTAATTCAAAAGGAAAATACATACCTTATATTATAGTTGTTACGAAATGGTGAAGATTTAAATTGTATACCCTTACTTTTCGTGGTTGGTTTAATGGGTATCGTTAAGATTGTTAAAACGAATATGATATGTGAGTGCATTCTCTTCACCACGTTGTATGCAGTTTAAACCTTTAAACAGAGCGCTGTGATGATTACATGAAAACGAAATAAAAGACATATTACCTCGTAAAATGGTGTTTTGAAAGAAGAAACACATTTTAGAAAGTATTTTGTATTGGTTTAAGTCGTTTATTCGTTGTTATTTCACTTGATACACGTTGTTCAACGGCCATATTTAAATGTTTTTTGGCAGCCATTTTTCACGCTGTTTAACTGATCCATCAGTAATAAAAACACAGAAAAACAGTTGAAAAATGACTAATTAATCAGTGGAAAATTTCACTGAATCAATAAGTGAAAGTAATCTGGCATTTGTTCACTGATTCATCAGTTAAATTCACTGAAGTGACTGTTGACTCAGTCAGGTACTGTTGACTGATTAAAACAGTGAAATCCTCACTGATTCTGATTTAGAATATGCGACTACCGTTACCAGATACCCACGATAAAAATGGAGGACGTTCACTCTGGAAAACGAGAGACATTTCATTAAAAAGGAGGACAACGGACCTTCATTAGCGCCGCAAATTAATTATAATTAAATACAATAAATGAAAATTTTTTGTATGCAACTTAATATTGATAGGGACATCCGAATTTCACGATTCCGCAAATGCTATATTTCAATACCCCACGGGCGTATCAGCAGTTTTCTTTTACTTAGTGTAGCGTGTGTCTGTGCGAAGACATTTTCCTACCTGACTGACCAATCAGAATTACGCAGCTTCAATACCGTACGTCTGTGATTCACGTGCAAACACCTCAGACACACAACACGGAAACCATCCAATCACGAAATTGCATCTCAGCTAATGTGTTATGAAATACACTTGGTCATGAAATTTCGCGAAATTTGGGTGTCCCTAAAAATTGGTAATGTTAAAAAATAGTTAAATGGGGCATATCGTAAATCTAGCAAACAGTTTTCAAAAGTTTACTTACCTATATATAATGTTCTCATTATCTCTGCCATTATCTCAGAATATAATTTTCTTATTGAGGCTTTCCTTCCAGCCAACTCCTCAATTGGAAATGAACTACTCAAATTTCATTTGTACTCAATTACTCGCCTTTTTGCTTTGATTAATATCAAAATTATGTTTTTCCCGTGGAAACTTGGTAACGCATATTAATTTTTCAATTATAGAAAGAAATCTTTGATAGCGATATTCTTATGGAAAAAAGGAGAGGGAGTATATTTATTGCAAGATTAATTAAAATTTCACCCTGAAAGCCGTTGGGCGTTGTTAAACAATGAAAACCAAATTTCAATACGGCTTAAAATATTTAAATTTAGAAATAAAATGTTTACGAAGGTTGGAACCTTGTTTGTTTTTTCGCTCGTTCTCAATTTAGGAAAACTGTAATTTTTTTTACTCTCTACTGAGCTATAGTCACACACTAAGTGAAAAAGTGAATAAATATGTCATTAAAATCAATGTCTAGGGACCGTAAATTAAAGACGTGTACCACGTTTCCTTCAAGCACCATAACGTTTTTTTTTCAGTACGTAAAATTTTTTTACCATTGTTTATGTATATTTAGGAGTCTAACTAACAATCGTACTTTTTTATGATGCTCAACAAGGAAAACCAAATAAGTTAAACTAAAAAAACAAAATGCATTTGGTGGTTACATGAAATAAAGAAAGTAGTAGGGTCATGGGTAGCTGAGCACAAAGGCATCAGGCATAGGAGGTAGGAGTTACCCGTGATGACGTCACAGGCGCGGCCAGCGGCCTCGTTCAACTCCCCCCTCATCCTCAACTACTACCGGCCGGCCATGCCGGCGACCCGTAACCTATGAATATGATTTTAATACAATAATTTTTTAATAAATTTTTTTAAAATACATTTTTTAAATATATCGGCTTTCCACTTCGAATTTTTATTTTCCAAAGATGTAATATTCCATACGTGGGAAAAATTATAAAAAATTATCAAAAANAAGCTTTCCACTTCGAATTTTTATTTTCCAAAGATGTAATATTCCATACGTGGGAAAAATTATAAAAAATTATCAAAAAAATCGAGGAAAATATAACATTAACGTCACACTCACCCCACTCTAACAAAGCTCATCATTCCACCCCCACAACTGGAAATTATTATACAAATTACAAAAAAAAATTCTATAAAATTGAATAGCATGTAATGTTACCCTACCATACACCTTACTCATCTCACCACCCTCACCTCACCACTCACCACCTCCCACCACGAGATATTATTATTATTAAAAGTCACAAAAATATTCTAAAAATCGAGGAACATATAACATTGGACCCCTTTCCCTTGCTTGCACGATCCAATCCCCCCCTCCTTCTAACAGGACACATAACCATCAAGAAAAGCATTGAGTCCCCCCCCCCCTTTTACGCTGACCAACACCTCTTCTCTCACCGCTCTCGAAGGGGTCAGGCAGCTGGCTGACCTTGTCAAATCAATCGTAAAACGATCAGACATCTAGGAATATTGGAATAAATAATTAGAACTATTCTATTGAAATTTATTTTGTCTAATTTAAACAAATTGCCCTTGTCTTAAAAAAATACAGTAAAATTTATCTAAAATAAATTTTTAATGCACAATCAGTTTATAAAAGTTAAATGATGTAAATTTGACGCTTTCCCATGACACTTGAAAAAAAAAAGTCTAATGGAGGGATAGGGATTTGCACCCACAACCTCTCGAGCAGGAATTGGGTGCTCTAACCACTGAACTTCTTAAGCAATGTTAAAAAGACTTTCCCAAATATGCTATAGTTAATACCATACGAAGAGGCTGTCATTCCCTCGTACAATTACAAAAATGTTTAGTGTACTAAACATTTTGTTATATTTATTTTCAACCAATGCATAAATGGCTTATGAATACTATATTTTAAAGCCATTTTTGCTTAATTAATTTAAATGCAAGCAATGTATTATAGGATCTCGTTATTTTTTTTTAATCGGGCCTGTATCTTAAAATATAGTGTGTCCACATTTTCGCAAATCAGGTTGTAAGCAAGCGAATATTCATAGGCATATGCCATTATAACTTGTGATTTCGTAGGCCAGGCTCGTGAAATTCTGTTTGCAAGTATTATTTATAGCTCCAGGAAAGTACGCATGCATAAGTCCTACGACCATTTATTGACACAGTGATTAACTAAATTAAATATAATATTTGCATCATAATGATTTTTTTTATAAAAATAAGTTTATAATAGGGGAGAAAGAGATTTAAAGTAAAAATAAGAAAAAATAATTTTTTAATTTTTTCAAATTTTTTAAAATTAATTGCTACAAAATTATTTATGTTCGTCCATTATGTTCGTCCATGTAAAGTGTGCACTCTTATACAAATATCAGTCCTTCGTTAAACACGATACCAACTATTCAGGCGCTTATAAACTTCGTGTCGTCGTGCAGNCTTATACAAATATCAGTCCTTCGTTAAACACGATACCAACTATTCAGGCGCTTATAAACTTCGTGTCGTCGTGCAGTAAGCTTGTAGGCAAAGTCCTTGCAGCAATAGCGACACTGAAAGTTCTGTAGGTGATAGACTAGTGAACCCAGATGGTTCGGATGTCGTCATGTCAGAAGGAGCAGGAACCAGGAATGTATTTGTCTTCATATAAAGAGATGTAGCACCTGCTGATGAGTTGTTGAGTGATACATTCGTACTCGCTGTATGCATTGAAACGCAGGAGTTACAGGGATGAAACGGCGTTACTGTTGTCAATCACGCCGATGATGGAATTTGCAGCAACCCAGATATAAACTTCTCGGCACTGTAGGCTCCATTAAGAAGTGACCATCATCGATCCATGCTTCTTTCTCACTTACCTAGGTTCCTTGCATATATGCACTTTGTGATATCATGAAATGTGGATGATTAATGTGTTCGTAATCCATACCGAAGACGAAGATATCAATATATTGCCTATGTGCTGAGTGGATAGAATGCAATCGTTCTTAGCTGCAGATGATCTACCGAATCGAGTGTCCAGCCAGAGACTTTCATTACCATGTCTTCTTCCTCGCGGCATGGCTTTATTATGCTCTTTTCAACACCGGTTCCGATGTCATCCGCATTACTCTGAGGTAAGTTCGAGGTATTGATTGCTTTCTTTTTGTATACATCTGTCTTACTATAGCTACATTCCAACCGTATATTATATTTCACGACTCAGTATTTCCCCACCTCCTCTGTAAGTTGGTCTATTAAATTTTGTTTCATACCGGTCAGAAATGAACGAACATCTTTCGTCGAAGTTATCGGATTTGGAGCTACATACAGTTTCAAAAGATCCCTGAATGGTGATTCCTTCAGGAAAAATCCATTTACATTCAGCTCACTCTCTTAGGCTGCGACGCAAGGTTGGGGTGAATCGCTTGGGGTAGCGTCTGATTGGCGGGTCGACGTTGCACTGGGACCAGCCTTTGCTGTGAACGACAAATAGGAGAGATGAACCGCTAGGCCTGCAAGGATGGTGTACCCCGTTCCCACTGTTCCAGATAACTTTTTTTTAAACGGTTGGTGCGAGTAAACTGTTTAAAGCAGTTCTCACATCGATATGGCATGCGTTTGGAACTCCTTACACACGCGTTCTTTTCATTCCTTCATACTTCATTAGCATTTGCGAAAGTATTGTTGTAGTAGCTGCGTGTAAGCAATCAACGGTCTGCCCACGACATTCACAACTGAAGTTTATTGCCTCCAGTGTGTGTAGCACTAGTTACCAACCCAGCACATCTCCGATGCAATGTCGGCAGATAACGCTTAGCAGGCAGTGAAGGTAGACAAGTACAAGTTTCGAGTTACCTTTTCAGGTTGCCTCTTCGTCGACCAAAAATGCGATTTGTATTTTTCAACACACGAAAGTAACATGCTCCACATTCCGAATATAGTTGGCCCCCATGTCGCCGAGCACTGTTGCTTTCAGAAAATTTCTTCTCACAGTAACGACACAGTGTTCTGGAATACGTTCCGCCTTGGGTCGTGACGATGATCCTCTCTTCGCAGTCCGCACATCATTCCTTCCATCCAGCCCCGTCCGATGTAGCTCTACATACAAGCCATCGACATGTAGCTCCTCATTCAAGGAAATAATCTAAAAAGGAAACAGTAAAAAATAAAGCATGCGATGTAATATAAAGTGAGAGGCGTAAAATACCATAGCAGAAAATATTTTGAAAAGAATGCGAACAATAAATATACATCAACCTCAAGAAGTAACATTAAAAATACCGATATAAAGGTCAGACGTTTAAATTAAGAAATTGTTGGGGGAAACCTCCTTGTGCACCCTCGATATGAAATTACACAATATTACGAAGAATCCCTCAAAATAATCTATTCATGGGAAGTTCAACGTTAAAAAAAAAGAAGTAAGATATACATATTAAATATAGCATCCTAAGCAGTCAAAAAAGAACCAGGAAATAAATTGGTGGGGAAAAAAACCGAGACAATTTAATAAATATACGAAGCTGAGACCGTAACATCGACCCATCCGAATTCTT
Source organism: Clitarchus hookeri (assembly GCA_002778355.1). Lineage (NCBI taxonomy): Eukaryota > Metazoa > Arthropoda > Insecta > Phasmatodea > Phasmatidae > Clitarchus > Clitarchus hookeri. The sequence goes on from NQII01004231.1 coordinate 161,233, forward strand.
ATTCGTACCCTGTTTGGGAAGAAAATCACAGCATTTAAAAATAAATTTTTTTTAAATGTTACCAATTATCACGGGAAAGTGTAAAATTTACATAGTTTAACTTTTATAAACCGATTTGGCACTAACAATACATTTATACTGTATTTTTAAAAAAAGAATTCAGCAATTTTTTAACATTAGATAAAATAAATTAAAATAAAATAATTCTAATTATATATTCCTAGATTCCAAGATTTCTGATCGCTTTACGATTGATTTGACAAGGTCAGTCAGCTTCCTGACGCCTTCGAGAGCGGCGTGAGAAGAGATGTTGGGCAGCGGGAAGAGGGTGTCGACGCTTCTTTTCGTAATGGTTAGCGGTCCTTTTGTGAAAAAAAGGGGAGAGGGGATTGGATGGATGAGCAAGGGAAGGTGGTCTAATGCTATGTTCCTCGATTTGTTATTATTTTTATAATTCTTCCCGCGTATAGAATATTACATAATTGGAAAATAAACATCTGAATCGGCGATCCGATCTATTAAAAAAATTTTATTAAACATTTTTATTTAAAAAAAATTCTATTTAAAAAATTTGGTTAGGGAATTACGGCCAACTATTCTTATAAGTTCGCATAGGGCTTTAATGACCTTTTCTTAATTTTCCTTGTCTGCGTCAATGTCTATGATATGAAATTGACGACTACATCTTAAACGCTTAGGGAATTACGATCAACTATGCTTATAAGTTCGCATAGGGCTTTAATGACTATGTGTAGTTTTTATCGTATTTGGGGAGATAATCCTCAGCTCCTCAGCTTGTCATTGCCCAAAAATGAGTCATTAAGCCACTTTGTAGGGTCATTAAAAAAAATTTGAAAAATAATAGTTTTAAATTTTTTTTGAGAAATTGGGGAAATTTTTAGGGGAATTTGGAACATTTAGAGGGAAAATCGGGATATTTTGAGGGAAAATGGCGGTGGAATGCAAGATCATGAGGTTTCTGTGGCATGGCACCCCGGCACCTTGTCACGAAGGTGTGTTAGAACCTACCAATCCTAACTACTTATCACATTGTTCCAATCATCAAGTGTCCAGGTATTTATGATTGCAGCACCACTTCTTTCGCAGCTTGGCGTTGCCTTCCGTTTCGCAATTGCAGCCCTTCCATGAATGTTAGCTTTGTGGAGCTCCCACCGTACTGTTTTCGTCGAAACTGTATTACTCAAGTGAGTGTTGAGTTCTGCTGTCACTTTTGCCGCTGTAGTTTTATGTTGTCTGGCCACAATTATTTTTAATGTTCGTCGGTCTCTGTCAGTTAACTTTGGGTTTCGCCCATTATTCCTCTTCGCCGATGATGTTTTACCATGTTTTGTGTATGCTGTCATTACCGTGGATACTGTCGCTTGTGAAACGTTAAACAATTCAGCGGTTTTCGTCACAGACGCTCCCGCTAACCGAGCACCATCGATTTGCCCTCTTTCGAAGTCTGAGAGATCATACATTTCACCGATCGCTTGTTTTAACCGTCGCAGAACAAAGCGTATAATGCACTGAAATATAACATACAGGACTTGGCAGGTAAACTGTGCAATACATACGCGTCACATTATTTACACGGAAGCAGTGTTGCCAACATGCAACAAAATGTACTATTTTGCACGGTGTTCATATTATTTTGTCCATACCCTGTACTTCATAACAAAAAAAAATTACCGCTGACTTTATAATACGCGCTCGCAGATATCAATGTATACAAGCAAAAACGATTATTAACTATCAAATTTTCACTTCTAAAAAAACTACTACAGCTTGTTTGAGTACACGTTCCAATGGACGGATCTAATGTCGCGTTGAATTTTCAGCGAGTGCATAGAATGACTTACGTACCGTCTTCTTAGACGTCGCTAGGTTTACCTTAGGGCTGTCACTGCTAGTAGTGAAGTGCAAAATAGTTCCGCCATTGGCAGATAGTGTCCGATATCTTCATGACGAGGTTCGCACCTAATGGTTGATATAATTTTTTTTTGAGTACCAGATTGACAGACACGTGGTCCAGAGATTATTACTACAGTCCATTATCGTTTAATTCAAATTTTTCTGAAGCCCTGCAAAAGTTCTACTTCAAGAATATTCCTCAACCTCCTGCAAAAAAAAACTTAAGAATTCGAGAAAAAGACACCTAAGGGACAGCTCACCGCATACGTGCGCACTCAGTTTGATAATATTTTGCAAAAGAACTATTTCTTACTAGGCATTACCAAAATATCTATTTACTCCCAGTTTCTGTTCATATTATTTATATAAGAAATATTTTAATTTATGTATAAAATATAACCCAAAGTTCAATTGAACCAAATATGAAGTATTGTGATATTATCACAAGTATAAAATGCGTGTAATACAGGATATATTAATAAAAAAATCAAGTACATCATACATGGGGTGATTTTTCAAAGATTTGATTCAAAAAGTGTTAAAATTATATTACAGAGCCGTGAGAGTTAAGGTAATTTCTTGAAACCGTCAGTTTCTATTATTGATTTAGACTGTAGGCTTTGTCTCCGATTAAGAACTTCAAAAATAATAAATGACAGCTTGAGTGAAATCTCGCTTACTTTAATCTCTTGTGTGTGAGCATTTTTGAGGTCACATTAAACATTTCAGTGGACTTTCCTGGATTATGTCGTAGTTCCTACTTCCTTAGCAAGAACGTTGGAAATTTCAGCAGGGCGAGTGAAAAGATTTGGGCCGCTCTTAACATCGAGGTCTTGAGAGCCGACGAGGCTGAAGCGAGGTGAGCATGGAGCAGCGCCGGAATGCAAGGGCGGGGAAAACGGGGGGTCCCCGAGAAAACCCGCCGACCAGCGACATCATTCGGCACGATTCCCATATGCGAAATTCTGGGAAACGACGCCGCCGGGAATCGAACCCGGTTCGCCTATGTGGGAGGCGAGTATTCTGACCACTATACGACCCCCCCTCCTCCCCTAGATTTAGAATTTTTGGATGGTTACCGCAGTATTACATTTTCGGATTGAAAACAACTTCCGTGCTTAGCTGGCCTTGTATGAGGGAAATGTATAAAGATGTAATTCTAAATATTAATTTTTATAATGTACTTGTTCTTCCAGACAAATAGCATGTTCATATTTGTTAAATGCATTTACTTATGTTTTTTCGAAAAATTAGTTAGTGTCAGTGGAACACACATTATTTTACTATTAAATAAGCTTAATTAATTGTAAAATTTAATCTTGATAATTAAAATTTTTCGATCGTCTTTGGNGGGGGGGGGGACCATGAACCCCCAGTTTATAGGTTGCCATTTGCAAGTCTCTTATTTCGAAAGCGATCCTCTCCATCTTTCTCCAATATAATGCCCCGCATTTTAGACTACCCTCTCCGGGAAATATGGGGTTGTGTGTGTGTGTGTGTGTGCCACTGACTGGCAGATCTAGGGACTTTGGGGATGACCGAGAACTTTTTCCCATTATCAGACTTCTCGCACTTTTGTGCCTTCTGAATTGTTCATTTGTCTGGAAGTGTATTATGTACACCTGCATATTACACGTTTATTTGCACGTGATATTATTTTTTATACGTAGGCTGTCTCTTGCGGGAGTGCTGACACGGTTCGGCCCCGTCGTAAGTGAAGTTTTGGGAACCTTTATACTGTAGAAGTAATATGCATTTATGCAGCTTGAGAATACTTCGCGACCATACGTATGTCTAGCAAGTACGTTATTAAAGTATTTCAAATGGACATTTTTGTTCTTTTTATTTTTCTTATTTAAATTTATGACAGAGGCATTTATACATACGGCGGTAAGCTACTATTGTGAGCAATAATAAACCATATTTCAAGCTGCGAAAATAAATGTTTTAGATTTTTGGCTTAAATGTAATTAGAAATAGACTAGGTTACATACAATCTGGTAACTATATGGTGATTTTTGTATATTGATTTAGAGACTTTCTCTCACAAAAGTTGGTAACTCTGTGAGGTGGACCTGACGGGCGCATTCCCAGTATATTTGATAACTGGGTCAGCGGGGCAAAACTAAAGAAGCATTCATAATATATGCAACTTTTTCGAACATAAACTTCGGAAAAAAAAAAAAAAAAAAAAAAAAAAAAAAATCAATGCTGCAGTGATGACGATGACGGAAGTATTTTTTGCATTAAGAGAAGGATTTTGCGTCACGATTCAGAAACCGCAGATTGGAACCTTGGAAAGATACACGTTCGAAAAAAATTAACACAGTTGTTATTAATTTAAAATGTGACAATTACGTAAATTCTCGCGTGAAAGCAGGGATTCTGGTTGAAAATTCTGTCCAACAAAAAGTGTTACAGTTTCAGAAAACAAGAAGTGAGTTCCCAACAACTGTAACACGTACATTATTTTTGTATCAATGTAAATCACACTTCAAATAAAAACATTGCAAATTCTGATGTTTGCATTTTTTTAAAGTAGCGTGGGTTCGGATTGCTTCGAACAGATCCGTAACAACTTTTCCCGCCAAAATCATGCTGTATTATACGTCATGTAGACGCATACTGCTTCGGTGATCACTTTCTTCCTTTCGTTTCAATGTTTCGATCCTTGCATATGTAATTTGGTTTCTCTTTCGCATTACTCGCGTATCTGAATTGCGGTCTGCGTTGGTGGTTCTTCACTCTATGGCCATTTCGCAGTTTATCGAAAGAAACGAAAAACTTGAGATTGCATTTAAACAGCTTCATTTGAAATGTACCGCATCTAACAGAAAATTCGTGGTTGGATAACCCACAGATGTAAGTTCATAATGAGAAAATTCGTAAAAACATTTACGTTATTCTTAAGTGCAATGAAAACCTTTAAATTTGGACCAGAACTACTATTTTATTCCTAAAGTTACAGGAAGTATATTCGGCTGAATAGTTGTGGATATGGATATGGCCAGAATGAATAAACCGCCGCAAAATACGTGGGCTGATTACGAAGTCATGGCAACTATTGCTTATCACTCTAAAATGATCCAACACAGGAAATCTACTATGTACAGTTGAAAGTGGACGACAAGTACGTTTTAGAGGTGACACAACATAGGGTATGGATGCAGGAATGTCCGGCGAGGACCAAAGACACACATGGCAGCTTGAAATCACAGTTTAATTGATATATTCTCATGCAACCTGTATAAACTCATTTGAACGAGTACATATCGTACATGCACGAGTTGTTTAACAACCTTCAAAGTAGTCTCCAGGGTTGTCCACGGTTCTTTGCCAGCGATGAGGCAGACATCGTCACAGCATTTCGACGAGAGGTGGCGCACATTGACTGATCTCATGCAGCCGATGGTATTTCCCGTCTGCCTCATCGCTGGCAACGAACCGTGGACAACCTCGGAGACTACTGTGAAGGATGTAAAACAGCTCGTACACGTACGATACGTATCCGTCCACATGGGTGTATACATACAGGTTGTACGGGAATATGTCAATTAAACTGTGATTTCAAGCAGCCACGTTTGTCTTTGTTCCTTGCCGGACATTCCTGCATCCATGCCCCATGTTGTGTCATGTTTAAAACGTACTCGTACTTGTCGTACACTTCCAACTGTACATAGTACATTTCCTGTGTTGGATCATTTTCGGGAGATAAACTATAGTTGCCATGACTTCTGAATCAGCCTTCGTATATCGCTGCCTTCAATTGGGTTGGTACATATATTTTGCCTTGTATTACATGACTCGTGAACATAAACTTGTTTCTTAACAACTGACTGTTAACCAACGCGTCAAATTACAAAATAATTTTTTTAATTTTATTCCTTTAAACCTCACCGTATCCGGAAAATTATGTTTAACACCACTCATCCAACCAGAGGCTCTAAGTGTGCTAAAATACACACGCCTTTGTAATAATAAGATAACAAGAAAGCCTAGGTGTAATATGGATTTGCCACCTGCAGGCATTCGACGTCTTATTCAATTAATTAATTCGCAAATTCTTTAAAAACTGCGAACAAAGTAAATTTAACAAGACGAAACTTTTGTTACTTATGGCGTGCTGATTAATTATCCACCGTAAATATAAAACAGTTTGTTCGCGTCACGAAATTTAATTCAAAATTAATATGGTTACCCGTATTATGCCCATGAATTAATTTGGCGAAAGAAATGGTAGAATTTAGTTTAGTTTTATGTTGTCTAATAAATCAAAGTTCTGTCATAAATCCTGCTATTATTTTTTCTAAATAGATGAATAGTTGAGATAGGTATTTAAACCCCACTTTGAAGCCTCTTCAGACTCTAAGACCTAAACAGGTCTTTGAGTATTTTTAAAACAAATTTGCTGACTTAAGTTGTGGTTGTTGGTATGATATGTGCAATGCTCGTAGTTCCTTCTTACCTCCACATGGTTTGTTAAACATCGTTTATGCATTAATTTAATAGTCTATTTCCAAGTGAATGAAAAAAAAATTACTTGTGTTTTTATCTTAAAATTATAAAAAGTAGTATTTTATTATTTTTGTTAATTTTATGTACTGAATGTGTGCATATTTGTAAAATTGTAAAAACTTTTTTTATAATTTATAGTATTCTTTCTAGGCAACTTATTAAATTTTAGTAGTCCGCTTAGGTCTAAATGGCTTTGATTTGGCAGCAGATATTTTGCACCAGTTCCATCTTCCACATTTATTAATTAAGATGCTAAACTTTAAAGTAGTGAAGAAGATTACTTCGTTCAATTGTATGTTTTTTGCGCCGTAACTGTTAGCGGATTTTCTATATTGAGTTCTCCTGTTTGAATTATTTATCTTAATATATATATATATATATATATATATATATATATATTTTTTTTTTTTTTTCATATTATCCATAACGCATCTCATTAGTGTACAAATGTTGTCTTTGTAGTGCAATATTTGCTGATTCAAAATACTTTTACTTATTACACGTTACATATAACAGGTTACTTTTTACCACTCGAGAGTAAAACCTTTATAACCAAAATTATTAAACGCAATGCACTCGAAAATTAAAATTAGTATTACGAATGTATACGATTGCACATTTACATTGGTTCTAACTGAAAACTAGTTGTTTAAATAGCGGAAGGATAAAGTAATACTTCGTTACCACATAAAGAAGACATATTTTCATGAACGAATTTTTTAAATATGGAATTACTAGACAAATGTATATAAAAATTTTTTCCGACACCAAGTTTTCGACGTTAATAAATTATGAAAGTTTTTAAGTATAATCAACGTTGCAGCAGACCGTAACCTAAATCAAATACCAAATAATACTTCACGGAAAAATAAATATAAATTAAAATAAAGATACTTAGACGTTGTCTTCGGGACGTAGCTACTGTTCGGTAACGATAAGTGGCGTAGAAACCTTTCCTCGGTCGAGGTGCTGAAGGGGCGAAGCAAGGTCTTGTAGAGAATTTGGCACCCCTGGTGTTTAAAAAAGTGCTCTTCGCAACATTTAGTTTTGAAATAAACGACATCAGTATTTACTTACAAATGATTTCCTATTCACATATTTTACACGCAATTCTTACCATACCAATATAGCCATTGCTCTTTAAGGTGGCCGACTGGTTGAAGGAATTTTGCACGCCTGAGGCCTAAAAGCGAGGGGAACGCTAGGGGCGACCGATACATACGCAGAAACTCTCTCATCGCCTCTACGTGTAAAGCACTGAACTTGCGTGCAGTCTTGCCGTCGATAATGCGCCTCTGTGAGACTTTCAGTGGTGACCTTACCATTTTATGACGCAATAATAGAAATAAAGCTTTGATGCACGTCCCTATTCCTTTGATAATGTCTTCTACCTGAATGTTTATACCTAAAATTGACCGTGAGAGCATCCGTTTTAGCTATTTTCACTATCACGAAAACATGCTTTAGAGAGAAAAGGAGGAACTGAAAAACGTATACAGACGCGTAACGTTTCTTAAATGGCATTCGTAAGTAGACCTCACTCAGACACGTTGGACGGTTTTTTTAATAAAACGTTTTCTACTGGAGCTCTGCACACCGTTCGGTGGCCTACCCAGGCGGCCACCTTAACATTATTGTTTATCTAGATTTTTAGTAAATATACAAAAGGTATTACTCTTAATCTATATAATTTTCCTGTGGCATCTACTTGTGAAGTCATTGGCAACCCCATAGTAAAACTTAAGGGGAGGGGGCCAATACAAATTTACCTCCTCCCCCCCACTCTCCCTCTTTCAGTCGCCCCTGGTAACGATCTAGTGAGTCAAGCCAGAGGATGTATTCGGTTAAACTGAAAATAATAATATATAGAGCCACCTGTTTTTCGATAAAATATTTATGCGCCCACTAGACTTAAAGTTCTTACGTGCAAACTTGCAAATGTTCTCTGGCTGTCGGCCGCATGTCTGTGCGAGATGACATTCTCTACTGAACTGGGCCAATCAGAATAAAGTTACCCAAACATTGGACGTCAGTTATTGACTGGCAGACACCTAAGACGTGCGAGTGTTAAAATCACCCAACCACGGTATTGGTTCTAAACTAACGTGCCTCAAAGAACAACTATTCGCGGAATCTTTCCGTCGAAAAACAGGCGGTCTTAATAACATGATATTCTGTAGACTACAAACGGTCTGCAGAAAGGGTAGACGGCTCCGAACCTCAACTTTATCCACCGACAGCTTATGAATTGAACTACGCTGACAGTTGGCGTCATGTCACATGAGCGGAGCAGATTAGCGACCACGGCCAATAAGGAAACGTCACCTAAACTTCGGTCATTAAATAACATCACCAGCGAGTTTAACTGTCAGTACTGCATGCAAGAACAGAGAGATGTCATTTTTATTTGTACCATGTTAGGACCACCTGATTGACTTTCTGTTTTATCAGCAGTACGACCTGTGAATATGAAGCTGTTAGCGTGCCGGATTTTGTTGTAGATTTTCGCGTGTATTTGAATTTGAAGTATGTGAGTAAAAACTATCGCAAGTCTTACTCAAGCTGTAATCAATACTGTTGTATGAAAATAAATGTTTTTAGACTTAATGTTAATTGATTGTGCAAGTCCCAAGTTAATATTATTCTGTAAAAAATGTGTCTGCTAATTGTACCCCTTAGATTAAAACTTAATTTCTTTATTCTTGAACAAAACTCAACTTCCCCTTCTTTCTTTCTTGTTTTACTATTATGCGATTTTGTACGAAGATATTATTCCATAAAAAAATAGCTATGCGAAATTTCTGAGCACTTAAAGTTTAGACATAAAAAGTACTACGTCACGCTGTTTACCGGAAAATCATCGGTGAGCGGTGAGGTGTTGACGTAAGAATTTGGTCAAGTGGGGGTGATGGCACCTTGCCTTAAACTCCCCACCCAGTTAATAAAGACTTTATCTTATCTAATATAACGCAATCTAACCCGGAACAACCTTGATACTAGAGAGGCGAGGTGATCGTTAAGCTCTTGAGAGAGACAGGTTAAGCTCGAAATTGTGTCTGCGATAAGCTGCGCTTGATTCCGTGTGCCAGAAATATAAGTTCACTGTAATAACTTCAATACACAGAGGAAAAGAAAAACTTCCTAAGTACACGATGCCAATTTTTTTTTCGGCAAGCAAAATTAATATTTTGTGGCCAATTTTCTATATTTCATAATCATAATAGTATCCAGTTTTTTTTTAAATTAAGACAAACATTTTAAAATCTAACCGAAGTAATTTTGTTCACCCAAAAAATTTGTTCTGTAGTTTTCTTATAAAATAATTTGTTACGATTATATTTTTTGTATGGAAGAGACTATGCCCCTGGGCTGCGAGGTATCCGTCTACATCCCCAGTTTTCTTAGAACATGTAACTTATAGAAATGTGTTTTGGTTTTATATAAGTGAAAAGACTTTCCCTAAGATAATTCACATGTATTACCCAAGAGCGTTGTCAATGATTTCCTCAATAGAAAAAAAATAATATGGGAAGATTTCATTTCGTTTCTACTATCNTATATTTCATAATCATAATAGTATCCAGTTTTTTTTTAAATTAAGACAAACATTTTAAAATCTAACCGAAGTAATTTTGTTCACCCAAAAAATTTGTTCTGTAGTTTTCTTATAAAATAATTTGTTACGATTATATTTTTTGTATGGAAGAGACTATGCCCCTGGGCTGCGAGGTATCCGTCTACATCCCCAGTTTTCTTAGAACATGTAACTTATAGAAATGTGTTTTGGTTTTATATAAGTGAAAAGACTTTCCCTAAGATAATTCACATGTGTTACCCAAGAGCGTTGTCAATGATTTCCTCAATAGAAAAAAAATAATATGGGAAGATTTCATTTCGTTTCTACTATCCCCCTCCCCTACTTAACCTGGTGATTTGTGATACAATATTTTGAGATAGGTAGATTCACTGCGACACAAAATTTTGCCATAATATCTTCAGCCGGTTTTCTCGTTGAACTCGTGCATACAAAAATTAATGTAATTAATGGTATCTGAGACTTTGAAATTATTTGAATGCAGCAACTTGAGGACATACAATTTCATCATTATAATCATATATGGGCAAAATTTTATTTCATAGTACGTATAAAATTAAATTTGAGATTTGCATTAACTGAAGGATTATGTGGGAAGCATATATATATATATATGGACACACACACGGGGTTTATTTAACCGTCTCTGTTTTTATGCCATAATAATAATCTGGTAGTCGAGTGGCTTAAAAAATCAAACTAACATCAATTGCTTTTATAAAGAACACACTTAACGCGTATGGTTTGCCCCGGGTATTTAAATCTTCAAATCTTATGGTACGAAGACGCGTTAAGGACCCTCTTCACCCCTTTTGCAGAAATTCTTGGTTTTCGCGTCACAATTTCAGATTCATAGTAAATACTGACAATGTAAGAATGTAGAAAATTTACATATTGCGAGTTATTTAATAATTTTGTGCGTAATTTTAATCGTGTGTTATCAATTTGTTGTTAAATGTTGGGAACATTTTCATATTTTATCACTAAGTTCCTGCCTTTTTGCAAGCAGCAAATAACACGCAGTCAAAAATTAGATACAAAAGTATTAAACAACTAATAAGTTGTTAATTTTTTATAATACATTTTTTAAATAAAAACTTTGAAACAGAAACTATGACACGAAAACTAAGAATTTCCGCATAATAGGTGAAGCCCATCTTTAATGATTTAAGCCGCGTAGCTCGTGAGCCGCGCACACATTGCGTGCTGTTATTATATTTAGCGATATATAAGCACATTTGACGTACGTGCTTTATACGCACGCTTCATCTCTCTCTATCTCTCTCTCTCTCTCTCTGGTTTTCATTACGGCAGAGTGAATTTCACTCACGCGCCTGAATTACAATTAATAGGTTCTTTTCATAAAAAAAAGTGAGGTTGTTAGCAACGTAAGTTAACTTGATTCGCGCATGATGGATGGATGACCTTATTACTTCTCACATGCACAAACAAGTCCGCGCCTAAACACGGCTTATCGTTTATACGCCGACGTTTCTATCCGTACCTAGAAATGATTAATGCTGAGCTGGACCTGATGACTTCACTTTGCGTTCTTACAAAGACCTTAGAAGCTCCTGTGTTACAGGACGTAAGAATGGCGTGGTAAAGGAGTGAACTCTTTGAACTCTTCACCTGCACACCGGTTATTAGCGACACGTGACTGATCTAAATGGACGTCGCATCCCTGGCTACAACGGACATACGAATTGTTAAAGCTAGCGTGTAGAAAATATCAAACTAGTAGAGTATGATTGAAGAAGTTATAAAAAAAAAGGGGCATCAATAGGGGCTTTATACGTCCCTAGTGGAATTGCTCGAGATACTGAGGATGGGACAACTTACAAACTGACATGTTCTTATGAGAAACTAATATACATGCATGCAGGACTCAAACCCACGACATCATGGTCAGAAAGCTACAAATAAAGTTCATCTGGCTACTTCAGAGTTCAAACTTTGGTTTTGAAACATTTTTACAGTCTAAGCCAACAACTGCTCTAAGATTTCTGGCATAGAAACATTTACTTAACGAAAAAAAAAAGAAAGAAAAAAAAACAGTAATGGCACAGAATAAAGACTACAGAGGTGAAAAAGCCGCCTATATCGCGAACTCCAGCTGCACACGCTGGCCGGCAAATTGAGTCCATTGTTCAGAAACAGTTAGGAACGCCGTTTGTAAATCAGCGCCTGGTAGCTTACACACTTGCCACCCGGTAGCACGCATACTGGTAGAAAGGCTTGTTTCAGCCAACAAAATATTTTATGTATAGGGCGAAAAGTATATTTAGTTGCCCCAACAAAATATTTTGTAGAGTAAACAAAACTTGAAACGTTCCCAACTTAATTTGGTTCATCTTAGAAAATACACGCTTCGATTAACAAAACCAATTGTTGAGCCAAAAGAAACGAGACAGTCAACATAGTTGAATTAACTGTTTATCTATTTTTTGGCCACTCAGTTCACTGTCTTCGTTCGAAAATACACCTCAAGAGTTTGCATTTTCTGTGGAAATTAGGATAGTAACAGTGTCTGTTGGTGCATTTATTGATCCGTGATAACGGTGTAAACATACTAGCAAAACAAGTTCAACAGGAAACTGAAAAGTAAAGCTGTAAAAATTGAGATATTTATTTGCGCACGTTGTCCAGTATTAGAAATGTATGTATTGAAAAAACATCCGTCGAGTCACTTTAGCTGTTGTTGCTAGGGCGTTGCACTCGGGCGCAAACGATCTACTTTCGAATCTCGGCCGTGATTCCATTTTCTTTTCACTAACCGAAACTGTTTAATGTACGTAGAGCCAAACAAATCTTCAATTCTACCAACCAAATCTCAGTCTGGGGCAACCAAATAAAAACAACAAAATAATTTGCTTTCAAGGAAAAAAAAATCGCCCTTTAACAAACTTGCGCCAAACAAACTTTGTTATGGGGCCGCGATGATTCAGTGGTCAGACTACTAGCCTTTCACCAAGGCGAACCAGGTTCGATTCCCGGCGATGTCTCTCCTGGATTTTCGCATGAGGCTGTCGTGCCGGAAGATGCCGCTGGTGGGCGGCTTTTCTCGGGGATATCCCTTTTCCCCCGCCCTTTCATTACGTCGCTGCTCCGTACTCACGTCGCTTCACCCTTATCAGCTCTCAAGACCTCGATGGTAAGAGCCGTCCAAATCTCTTCACTCCCTCACACTTATCACTCGTTTTTTTTTTCTGCACCGAGTTGCAACCTTTGTAGTTCGGGAGCCACTAGGAGGCTCCGTCGCGTCGTCCTTATGCTCCCCGTACAACCGCGTGACATGCAAAACAAAACTGGAAACTTCTTTGGTTCCCTGTTCACGTTTAAGTTACAGTGGGCAAAATACGATGTCTTGAGCATGCACCTTAATGCAAATAACGCCGGGAAATCTCATACATACACTGAGTTCTTTAGTCTTCTGCTTACTGACAGGATATGACCATCCACGAAACAGCCAGATGAAAATTATTTTTATGTCCTCTTGCAAGACTAATTGCACAATAGAATATCAATATCGATATCTCGCTTTCTACAGGAAGTAAATAAATTTAGTTTAACAATGATAGAAATACCGATTGTCCTTGTCTCCTAATGGTTTTCCAGCTGAGAGGGGCAAGGGTGCTGCATTGGTTAGAGCACTCGCCTATAACCACGGCGAACCGGGTTCGATTCCTGGCGGAACTAACCCCGGAGTTAAGTACAGGCTGCTCTTGACAACGACGTCTTGAAAGCCGACGAGGGTGAAGTGGGGCGAGTATGGAGCAGCGCCGGAATGCAAGGGCGGGGATACGGGAGATCCCCGAGAAAACCCGCCGAACAGCGGTGTCGTCGACGCCAAAAGACGCAGCATTCTTTATTTCCCTCTCACCCCCTTCTTTGTATCTCTCTCTATCTCTCGCTCTCTCTCAGTTTTGTGCTGGGCAGGCGAAGAGCGGGTCTGCTAGATCGGATGATTTTATGGCCGATTAATACGCCCAGTTTTTTTCTCTTAATAAAATCGCAGCCAAAAGACGTATGCAAAACGGAAATTTGCTTGAAGATCATAATTCTGACCAAATAGCCAGTTTAGAGTTAATGTAGAAATTTTAAAAAATACTTTATTTTTCACGTAAATGTTACATACATAGCTATTAATACCTAACGAAACTTTCATTTGTAGTTACGTACTGTAGTAAGTGTAGCTAATTCTTGACCAAAGTGACTCTTTTGAATACCGGTACGTAATTAAATAACAAATTGCTCCAGTACTCTACAGTCCAAGTCTCATTGCATGTCAACCGCCGAAAAACCTTCTCTTCTATATGCGACGATTGCCGCGAAAATACGCTAAGGTTTCTACTGTGGTACCCGACCGGAGTGTCACGTAACAGATGGCTCGCCCTCTGACGTGATTTCAATCTGCAGTGGACTTGAGAGAGCAGCTGCTATTGACCGAAACATACACTTTTAATTCCAGTTATTCCAGTTGCAGGTTAACATGCTAAACTTGGTAATGTATAGAGATAAGGACGGCGCCCGGGTTCACAGTTTGCCCAGTATTCAAAACGAACACTTCTTGCTCAGGAAATAATGGCAGTCTGNGCGAAAACACTTCTTGCTCAGGAAATAATGGCAGTCTGTCTTGCCCACGGAACTCACTTCCAGGGAAGGTCATTGATGCATGCTTGAAGAAACATTACTGCCAACGCAATATGTTTCTCAAAACAAACTAACTTGTGACCTAAGACACAAGCACAGGTCAGAACGTCAAGCGTCACCCCAGTCATGGGAGTCCGGATTGGGAAGCCTGTAGATGGCGAGAGATTTCAGCCTTCTGTCTAACATTGTGAAAGAGCCTGTTACGATTCGGTCAGACGTATTGAGTGCCAAAATATTGATCTTGCGCGCATGCGCTGCGTGGTGAACTTCCAAACCCGTTCTGGGAAATTCCGTTGTGTGTATTGCCTTGTCAATGGATGCNAGGTTAACATGCTAAACTTGGTAATGTATAGAGATAAGGACGGCGCCCGGGTTCACAGTTTGCCCAGTATTCAAAACGAACACTTCTTGCTCAGGAAATAATGGCAGTCTGTCTTGCCCACGGAATTCACTTCCAGGGAAGGTCATTGATGCATGCTTGAAGAAACATTACTGCCAACGCAATATGTTTCTCAAGACAAACTAACTTGTGACCTAAGACACAAGCACAAGTCAGAACGTCAAGCGTCACCCCAGTCATGGGAGTCCGGATTGGGAAGCCTGTAGATGGCGAGAGATTTCAGCCTACTTGTGAAAGAGCCTGATGCGATTCGGTCAGACGTATTGAGTGCCGAAATATTGCTCTTGTGCGCATGCGCTGCGTGGTGAACTTCCAAACCCGTTCTGGGAAATTCCGTTGTGTGTATTGCCTTGTCAATGGATGCNAGGTTAACATGCTAAACTTGGTAATGTATAGAGATAAGGACGGCGCCCGGGTTCACAGTTTGCCCAGTATTCAAAGCGAAAACACTTCTTGCTCAGGAAATAATGGCAGTCTGTCTTGCCCACGGAACTCACTTCCAGGGAAGGTCATTGATGCATGCTTGAAGAAACATTACTGCCAACGCAATATGTTTCTCAAAACAAACTAACTTGTGACCTAAGACACAAGCACAGGTCAGAACGTCAAGCGTCACCCCAGTCATGGGAGTCCGGATTGGGAAGCCTGTAGATGGCGAGAGATTTCAGCCTTCTGTCTAACATTGTGAAAGAGCCTGTTACGATTCGGTCAGACGTATTGAGTGCCAAAATATTGATCTTGCGNCGATTCGGTCAGACGTATTGAGTGCCGAAATATTGCTCTTGTGCGCATGCGCTGCGTGGTGAACTTCCAAACCCGTTCTGGGAAATTCCGTTGTGTGTATTGCCTTGTCAATGGATGCAAATGGCGTCAGTTCTTTTCTCGGCTAACTTCAATAAGTGGCTCTGGCACCGTAAGACGTTACCGTGAGTTCCTCTTAATTTACAGCGGTCCCAACCAGTCGTAAAAACTGCGCATTTATTAGGCTAAATGTGCATTGAGCAAATACTATGGCAGGGAAATCCAAATACAGCAAAAAATTAAAACAGTAAGTATTAAATACAATAATTTGTACAACGTAGCAAATACGTTATACGATATAAATATTAAATTGAAAAACCACTACTAAGAAAAAAAACCACTTAACTAATTATTTACGATAACTTCTTGGTTTATAACAAGATACTTGGTGCTAAATAGTCGTCGGGTGTAGTAAGTTTGGATATAAAATTGTAGCCATACAATGGCTACATGGTTGGAGGTTTCACTGTCACCGTAACTTAATTCTTCCTGTCAATAATAGCAGTTGGATTGTGTGATTTAAATATTCTATCTGTAGATTAATTTCACTCACAGAAGTAAAGTAATCATTAATAAAATTGTTTACAATGAGATTATTTCATGTACAGTGCTCGATAAGTTAGCTCTGTAGACCTACGTTCTTAAAAGCAAGAACATTGTTAGTGTAGGATAGAATCACTTAATAAATTAAAGCAACAGGGCTTTCATAGAATTAAGAATATGTAGTACTTTGTTAGTTACTTCCACAAAAAAATATTGAAAACATTATAGAGCTTGCAACATTTGGGTCGTTAAAATCTGCTTGGAAACAATATATGGTTGGATCATCTCTACAGGGGTGTTTTGCCATATACAGTTCATATTGGCTCAAACCAATCACTCTCGGCGACCTTCGTGGTAGAAGTCAATAAGAAGATACCTTGGGACAAGTCAGCGGATTCGAATCCCGGACAGTCCATGAACATTATTTTAGATGTGAGTTTACTTGTTAGCTTGTACATTCCACCTCCCCGTGGTCAGAGAGCCGGCATAGAAGAGTGGAGTGGAGTGGAGAGGTTTATGCGGTCTTAACAATGGGGTTTTGAGAGCCGATGAGAGTGAAACGAGGTGAGTATGGAGCAGCGCCGGAATACAAAGGCGGGGGGAATAGGGAGATCCCCTAGAAAACTTGCCGACCAGCGGCATCCTCCGGAACGAATCCCGCATGCGAAAATCCGGAGGCCACCCCACCGGGAATTGAACCCGGTTCGCATTGGTGGGAAGTGAGTAGTCTGACCGCTACACCATCGCGGTCCCTGATATGTTGGTGCTTTTGTCTGATAGCGCATGGCACCGACCATTATTTCACATTTTCTGCAATACTGTGTACATGCATGAGTATAAATGGTTTAGAAAATAAAATACGACAGTTGAAGNCACGGCACCGACCATTATTTCACATTTTCTGCAATACTGTGTACATGAATGAGTATAAATGGTTTAGAAAATAAGAATACGACGATTCAGGTGACGCATTTGTCTCACATCCGGAAGGACCAAGGTTTGATTCCCGGCCCATCCATGCTAAGGTTTATCAGATAACTCCAGACTACTGTTGCAATGATTTCTTTGTACAGGCCATGGGCGCTTGCTTCCTCTCATCACAGAGTAGGCAAGCATACAGAGGTGAAAAAGCCACTTATACCGCGAACTCCAAACGCACACGCCTCCAAAATGACCTCACTGGCCAGCAACGTGTCGGAGCACCGTTCGNGCATACAGAGGTGAAAAAGCCACTTATACCGCGAACTCCAAACGCACACGCCTCCAAAATGACCTCACTGGCCAGCAACGTGTCGGAGCACCGTTCGCCAATCAGCGCCTGGTAAAACCGTAACCTATACGTCAGCCGGCAATCCAGCCAATAGGGAATCTCTCGCAAATCGCGGTAGTCAATCAAACAAAAGGTATGTTCCCAGAGCCTCGCAGCAAATGAGTATGACCACATTCATTTCACTTCAGTAGTCTTACACTGATAAGAAGGTTTTGTTGAATCAAACAAAGTCTACTTGGCGCAACAAAATTAATTGTTTGTATAGGGACAGTAAAATATATTGTTGTTAAATGCAAATATATGTCTTATTCTTATTTGGTTGCCTCCAAACAAAGATTTGATTGGTACAACTAAAGATTTGTTTCTATCTACGTACATTAAACAGTTTCAGTCAATGTAGATAAAATTGGAAGCCCAACGGAGATTCGAACAGTGATCGCTTGTAGCCGAGCGCTAAGCCCTGGTAACATCAGCTAAAGTGACTACTGATGAAGTAGGAATGTATACAAATATATACAACGTGCGTAAATAAATGTTTCAAGGTTTGCAGCTTTACATTTTAGTTTCCTTCCAATTTGTTTTATTAGGATGTTTATGCCCTTATTGAGAATCAAAAAATGCACTAACAAACACTGTTACTATCATAATTGTAACAAAAAAAAAAAGACAAACAAACTCTCGTACTGTATTTTCCAACGAAGGCAATCTAACAAGTTGGCGAAAAGAAATTACTCAATTGATTAAACTAAATATTATGATGNCGCTAAGCCCTGGTAACATCAGCTAAAGTGACTACTGATGAAGTAGGAATGTATACAAATATATACAACGTGCGTAAATAAATCTTTCAAGGTTCGCAGCTTTACATTTTAGTTTCCTTTCAATTCGTTTAGTTAATATGTTTATGCCCTTATTGAGAATCAAAAAATGCACTAACAAACACTGTTACTATCATAATTGTAACAAAAAAAAAAAAAAAGACAAACAAACTCTCTTAGTGTATTTTCCAACGAAGGCAATCTAACAAGTTGGCGAAAAGAAATTACTCAATTGATTAAACTAAATATTATGATTNTGTATTTTCCAACGAAGGCAATCTAACAAGTTGGCGAAAAGAAATTACTCAATTGATTAAACTAAATATTATGATTTCAGTCTATTTTTATAGCACAACACATAGGTTTCGTTAGGTATTAATAGCTATGTATGTAACATTTACGTGAAAAATAAAGTCTTTTTTAAAATTTCTACATTAACTCTAAACTGGCTATTTGGTCAGAATTGTGATCTTCAAGCAAATTTCCGTTTTGCATACGTCTTTTGGCTGCGATTTTATTAAGAGAAAAAAACTGGGCGTATTAATCGGCCATAAAATCATCCGATCTAGCAGACCCACTCTTCGCCTGCCCAGCACAAAACTGAGAGAGAGCGAGAGATAGAGAGAGATACAAAGAAGGGGCTTCCAACCTCTAGCCACGGATCATGGTTATGATTAATTGTAATATGGAGTTGCAGGAGATAAACAATAGTTGCCAAGACTTCGTAATCAGCTCGACAAGCTGTACTCCTTTCCGCCTATTGTGTATCAAGGCACAGTTATTAAATATTCTGTAAGAGCAGTTGAAAAAAAATAGGTATATGGAGGAATGCTGCGTCTTTGGCATATTCCTTACAAATTAAATTTATACGCGATCAACTCCTATTTGACATGCAGTATTACAGATAAAGTATATTCCATGATCTAGAAGTGAATATGTGTACAAGAACCAGAAATACATTTTCTTCAAACGTTACTGCAAAAATTTGAATTGATATACTATTTATTACTTTCCAAATATGTTAACATGGTTGTCCTTTTATAAATACTAATAACACATCACGTTAATGTTACTGAAATCAACCCGATGTTGGTACGCCTGTATAATGGCTAACTGGTACATGCTTTCATTGCTCGTGGTAGTACCTTTACAATCCTTCATTCTTTGCATTATAGTTGCGGAGCGCTCATTTACTCTTATTTTAGGTGGCTTGACGCCTTTCGAAATTTATGAGAAGGCCTTCCACTGTCGTTACCTTACTGCATGAATTCTTTAAAGCACCCTTTTTAAGTCACCTGAAGTACGATTTATTTTTGTATAAAATATATTAGGCACACATTAGTTAGTTTAAGAGAAAAGTGCCCCAGAGCCTTAAGGACTTACGTTACGATGAATGAGCGATGACGCAGCTGCAACGCCTTAAGCGTTACAGCTGCGTCCCGTCTAGTTCGCGAACGAGTAGCGTTTCAACGTGTTTAACATGTGGGGAGCGCTGTGAATGATTTGAATTNGCGTCCCGTCTAGTTCGCGAACGAGTAGCGTTTCAACGTGTTTAACATGTGGGGAGCGCTGTGAATGATTTGAATTTTCTCAGAGATCTTCCCTTCTCCAGACAGATACAGGTTCCTCGATCCTAGGTTTCAACTTTCTTGATGCAGTCCAAGCATGTCAAGAACCTACTCGTCTGTGTAATCGGAGTTGTAGAGTGCGTCCTCCACCGGCAACGTAGCGCCGAGACGACCACCAATCTTTGGGAAACTCAAGTAATTTATAAATTCATATTTGTAAGGTGAAAGTCGTCATTATACGCTCTGCCACGAACATGCAGCAGTAGCTACAAGCAGCTGGGTTCTTCCATTCCCTATTATTCACGCCTCTCCTTATCCTGAATATGAAGCCAGTCTTCTCTTGATTTAAGTCGTGACCTGATATGAGTGTGCAGCAGGGAACGGGAGATAAATAACAATTGCAGCAGATAGTCTTTATTCACGCTATACAAGATATGCAGAACGCCAGCGTGTTGGGAGAAAATGACGAAGGTACAATTTATCTCTCTCCCAAGGTAGAGTTATATTTCATCTCTCTCTTGCACCACAAGGTTGTTACATATGGCGTAGTAGCGTCCCATTGCATGAAAAGTGCTTGGCGACATCTTTGTAGTTGTCCGGTTATTCGACGGAGGGCGTATTGGTTTCCTGAATATATGCGCTCTCGTTGTGGGACGAAGTCCTTGAAAAGTGACTTGAGCTGGCAAATTCTGGAACGTCTGCAAAACATGTGGATAATAAAAATAAACCAAACGAGACAATATTTCACTAACTAATAAAGTTAAAATCCTTCAAAATGTCTTGATGTACAGCAACGGAGTTTATCCATAAAGATCATAATTACTTGTAAAAGAGACGAAAATTACGTNCAAAATGTCTTGATGTACAGCAACGGAGTTTATCCATAAAGATCATAATTACTTGTAAAAGAGACGAAAATTACGTTAGTAAGGGACGCTTTGTAACAGCACATAGGACAAGACAATTTTTGGAAATTTATGGAGTCGACAAGGGACACTTTAGAAAAGAAAACATTGGACAAAGAGATACTGTGGAACTGGCAGGCTAATGAAACTAATGAAACACAGAAGCCATATTAGCAAAGAGGACTTTTATTTCTGAACTAAGGCATAACTTTTTAAACACCTAATTTGAGAATAGGCCTTTGGAAGCAAAATGATGCAAATTCATTGACAAAATAATATCAGAATCCCACTGGNGATGCAAATTCATTGACAAAATAATATCAGAATCCCACTGGTAAAAAGAAACCATCAAAAAAAATTTGGACAAGAGATATTTTGGAATTGGCTAACTCACATGTCAATCATGTTTCATATTCGTGCTTGCGTCTACTCTGTTGTAGCCATAAACACAAAGGCAATATGCAAAGTTGCCTAATTAGTAATTTATATTAAACATTAAAATTTTATATCTAACTAATACGACAAGGTACTACAACAGTTGGCGTTTCCATGTCAAANATTTATATTAAACATTAAAATTTTATATCTAACTAATACGACAAGGTACTACAACAGTTGGCGTTTCCATGTCAAAATATCACGTTAAGCCAGCGCCCATCACATTACATTTATTTTCTTTTATCATGGGGCTCCACGCAACTTTCCACGAGGAGGATCTCAAAAAGTTATCATTAATTCGCATTTTACTATTGAACATTCCACCACACAGTAAGTACTTAGGAATAGTGATGTGAAAAATCAGCTTATAACACAAACCTAAGTTTCACACGCCAGCAAAATGGCTTCACTGGCCAGCAAAATGTTGGAACGCCGTTCGACAAATCGTCACCTGGCAACCTACTCGCCAGCCGGCAGCTCAGCCAATACGGAACCATCTGCATGCAGTAGCCAATCAAACACAAGGCTCGTTCCCAGAGCCTCACACATACAATCATAGAATGGGTACTCCCACATCAAAGGAGCAGCCACGCCATTTGGTTTCCTTGTGATTATCTGCTCTGTGATTCTTCTGTGGGATATGGCACATATAATTAACGAAACGTTTTGGCGATGTTTTGATAATTCGCTAAATTTTTTAAATCTGATAAGCGGGTTAAAATGCGTGTCAGCAGAACGACAAAAACTAGGGCAAATAATGTTTTAACCGGTTCAGACCCCGTGCTCATGATCGAGGACATGTTGCACATTGTTATGCCGGGATCGATACCAGGCGCCTCCACCAGTTGTTATGCTTTTATATTTTATACAATGCTTATATATATATATAANTGCCGGGATCGATACCAGGCGCCTCCACCAGTTGTTATGCTTTTATATTTTATACAATGCTTATATATATATATAAACATGCTGTGTCCGTTTGTTCGGACGCGTTTAACTCCCGAAAAAATCAACCAATTTTCATTCTGTTTTTTTTTATAAACCTTCCTTTCGTTCCCACGAGTGTTTGTACACCTTTCTTTTTTTATCGGTATTACCTGCAAATGTACTAAAATGTGCAAAAAGCTCACTTTTTACCATGCTTTCGCGTCAGGAAGCGCCTTTGTTGACAGCTGTCTGTTTGAACATTTCAGTTTGCTGTTCTCAATATTTTCTGTTTCTATCGTTCAAAGATTTTGAAAATACATATACTACTTTCAATTAATTTCACAGAAATGAATAGAACCGAAATCTTTTATGCCACAGCAACGCGTGACCGGGTAAGCTAGTGTTTTATACAGTGTTTATGCTATTATGAAGGAAGAAATGAAGTTAACTATGAAGACAGAATACATATTTAATACAGGTATAGGAGTTAGAGTAAATATAAGCTATTGGCGAGGGAGGTCCTTATTGATTACAATATACAGGATGATTCTCAAATCATGGGACAAACATTGAGGGGTGGTAGAGCTCACTAAAACAAACAATTATTGTANGATGATTCTCAAATCATGGGACAAACATTGAGGGGTGGTAGAGCTCACTAAAACAAACAATTATTGTATAGGAATGTATGTGCGGAAGTGACACGTTGATGCACAAACACAAAAACATAACACATTAACGGAAACATAAAATACTCATTAGCAGCATACGTAACGACTGATTCCGTACAGAAAATGTTAAAACAGTTGCCTGGAAATGCATCCACCAACAGTCACGCATGCTTGGCGACCTCTACATATGGCGTGATTGGCTGACAATGGTGGCGTGCGTGAAATACCCGGCGTATTTGAATCTGTTCGCCAATCACTCCACCGACTCTACCAAGCTTGCATTGCTGTCGGTGGTAGCAATTTTGAGCAATTATTATAAACATTGCTGTAAAAAGGCATTTAGCGGTGACGTAAATAAACACTGTGTTGCATTTCATGTGTTATTTTTGTGTTTGTGCCTCAACGCGTCACTCCCGCCCATATATTCCTATACAATAATTGTTTGTTTTAGTGAGCTCTACCACCCCTCAATGTTTGTCTCATGATTTTATAATCAGCATGTATACCTTGAATGATACCGTCGCCGTAGGCTGAGTCTTGTGCGGAAAGCGACGAGAGGCAAGTCAAACTGCATCTTGACGGCTTCATCTCGGCGAGGGTCCACATAGAGACAGACGGACTGGAAGGTTCCGTACAAAGGGCTGCCAAGTACTGTGTAGTTTCCGGTGGCGTAATCGTCCCAAATACCGCGCCGCCGTGANAGGTTCCGTACAAAGGGCTGCCAAGTACTGTGTAGTTTCCGGTGGCGTAATCGTCCCAAATACCGCGCCGCCGTGAGGGGAGCTCCACTGTCGTTTCGCTGATATGTTTTATACACTTTTATCGTTGTAATAATGTTTTGGGTTCTTAGCCTGGCCTGGATACAAACACGTCGCTGCAGTTCGCTGTGTTCGTCCGCCTTTACTGGATCGTAACAGCATGAAGAACGTTTACGATTGGTACCGCACACGACAAGNGTTCGCTGTGTTCGTCCGCCTTTACTGGATCGTAACAGCATGAAGAACGTTTACGATTGGTACCGCACACGACAAAGGATCAACGACCGGTGTTTCGAGCGTTTTATTTCTCAGAAATCTTATTTGTTGTCGTTTATTCTCTTCTCATTGGTGAATGATTAATGCGGGCATCGACTAACACGNGTTCGCTGTGTTCGTCCGCCTTTACTGGATCGTAACAGCATGAAGAACGTTTACGATTGGTACCGCACACGACAAGGGATCAACGACCGGTGTTTCGAGCGTTTTCTTTCTCAGAAATCTTATTTGTTGTCGTTTATTCTCTTCTCATTGGTGAATGATTAATGCGGGCATCGACTAACACGNTTTCTCAGAAATCTTATTTGTTGTCGTTTATTCTCTTCTCATTGGTGAATGATTAATGCGGGCATCGACTAACACGCAGTGAATTCTCCACTGGCAACATGAAACAGGCTATACTCAAGTGCAGCGCACACCAAAAAAATCAAACGATTTTAACACCCAAGCTCGTGAATTAAATCGGGACCGAGAGGTTGAAATATTACGGGTTCGTAACACACGCCGTTATGCACATCACTCTATCATGGAAGCGGCTCAGAACTCGACGTTCGCATGCAGCACGGCACATGCCTGGGGCGNCGTTATGCACATCACTCTATCATGGAAGCGGCTCAGAACTCGACGTTCGCATGCAGCACGGCACATGCCTGGGGCGTCGTAGAGACGAGACATGCGATGGACGGGCCAGCACCGCCCTTGCCTTAGGGCCTCGAACGAGCTTTGTATTTCCACGTGGGTGGGGTTGTTGAGGTTGCTCGCGGGACAAAATCAACTAGTTGTTATTACGGACGCCCGGATTTCACGACCACGTGTATTTAGTAACCTGAGATGCACTCTCGTGATTGGATGGTTTCCGTGTTATGTGTCCGAGGTGCTTGCACGCGAATCACATACGTATGGTATTGAAGTTGCGTAATTCTGATTGGCCAGTCAGGCAGGAAATGTCTTCACACAGATACACGCTACAGTAAGTAAAAGGAAATTGCTGATAAGCCCGTATGGCATTGTAGTATAGTATGTGCGGAAATCTTCTCGCGAAATTCGGGTGCCCCTAGTCATTATTTCATGTTTTTTTCGGAACGATATTCAACTTATGTACTACACTGAAGAGCCAAAAAAACTGGTATAGGCGTGCGTATGCAAATAACAGAGGTATGGAACCAATCAGAGTAACACGATGCGGTCGGCAGCTAGATCGGTTACTGCTGCTACAATGGCAGGTTATCAAGATTTAAGTGAGTTTGAACGTGGTGTTATAGTCGGCGCACGAGAGGTGGGAAANGGCGCACGAGAGATGGGACATAGCATCTCCGAGGTAGCGATAACATTTGGATGTTCGCGTACGACCATTTCACGAGTGTACCGTGAATATCTGGAATCCGGTAAAACATCACATCTTCGAAATCGCTGCGGCAGGAAAAAAGATCGTGAAAAAAAGGGACATACGACGACTGACGAGAATCATTAAACGTGACAGACGTGCAACCCTTTCTCAAATTGGCGCAGATTGGATTTG
>NQII01004231.1:186875-200291 GCA_002778355.1 Clitarchus hookeri
TGAGGATGGTGAATGAAGGTAAGGGGGAAACGCGGAGATCCCCGAAAAAAAAACCCGCCGACCAGCGGAATCGTCCGGCACGTTCCCACATGCGAAAGTCCGGGAGTAACCCGGCCGGGGACTGAAGCCGGGTGGCTGTGTGTTCGAATTCCAGCTTGTCCGAAAATTAATTCTCGAAATCTTCCACTCCCTACCGAAATGACGATTGTAAATAGGAATGCAGAGGTCAATACAACTGTTGGTCACGTAGTTGTGAATAAAGGGCACAAACTTCTATCGTGTCTTAAATGTCAGTATCTCTACTGCACTCAAGGTGTTAAAACTATAAGGTAGTTGCGCGGTGGTCTGCACAGAACTTCACATGTCCTTGGAGGCGATAGTGCATTTCCAGGAAAAGGGGGAAGGGGGAGTGGGAATACCTGTGCCCCCCTTCAGAACGGGGCGCGCTGACAAGTGTTACCAACTAATAATCACGAAAGTAATTTAAATAGATGACAAAATATATATAAAAANACGGGGCGCGCTGACAAGTGTTACCAACTAATAATCACGAAAGTAATTTAAATAGATGACAAAATATATATAAAAATAGCTAAACATATTTTTTACAAGAGCTATGAAAATCTGCCCAAAAATATGTCTACTACTACTACGAAGTGAAATTATTTAACACACACTAAAAATTGCATAAAAATCAAATAATCTGAAAAAAATGTTTTTAATGAAATAGTTTTGTGTTAAGTACACATTCACGGTATTTGCAATACGCTTTTCGTTTTATCATTACAAACTTGTTGAAGCCATAGCCCTTTAAACAATCATTTAATGATGCCCCTTTACTTCAGATGGAGGCGTATCTGTGCATACTTCGATATCTGAGGCAATGTTAATTATTAAAAATCTGTCGGAAAACCCTATCAATTAAAAGCTAAACAAATTACTGTAGAATTTCCTGCACTTGACCTCTTTCACTTGCATGTATTGCGATCACACCTCACGTGGTCTCTATCTCATAAGTACCACTCAGTCATGTAAACGCGAGTGTTCTCTGTAAACATGTAATGTGTCGTGGATCTTCGTAGACTAGCTTGTTTCCTTCTCTGATGCACCAGTACAAACGAATTCCTATGGGCTGTTCGCGAGTATTTCACCACTTTTAAAATCAACCTTTGGAGATAAATGTCACTCCCCCTTACTTGCATATATTTCAACTGGCACACCGGTTGGCATGCACCCAGTAAAGTTGGTAACGAGGGAGGGAAAATAGTTCCATAACTCAATGTCGAATTAAAAGTATTAGGTAAACAGTTGTGAATACGGAAATTATTTCTTTTGCTTTCTGGTTTTTTCTAATGCACACTAGTGTTATAAATATACTACTTATAAAATATTTACTTTTCTAATAATTTCGCAGGTTTACTTTCCCGACGCGTGAATAAAGTGATCAGGCTCACGGCAGTATTAATTTTACATATGGCGGAAGAATACACAACGTGCGTACAAGAAGATCTTAATCAGGGCTTTCAAAAGTGCTCACTTTACCGTGGACAGTCTATATTATTAATTTTATAGCTAAAAACACAGGCAATAGATAAAAAAAATTATTGCTTTCTCGTAAATTACTAGATTTAGCTATAAAATAGCTAAATTGGCGGGACACTAGAGCTAAANATATTAGGCAGGTGTACCAGTTTTTTTTCTCTTCAGTCTTTATAAGTGTGCAGTATAGTAAGCGTGTAAGCGTGTCCGGTGTTGTGTGAACTAATAAGAAGGGACAAGAAAATTTTGCGTTTTAAACGACTCCACTGTCCTATGTATTTTAGGGCCTCAGCTTTCTGATCATTGGCTGCTTTCCTAGTGTGTAATAAGTTCTACCTCAGACCAGGTGGCACGGGATTCAGTGCTTTCTCCCGTGTAGGACAGTTACTGGCCCAGAGTTCACCTGGGCGTGCCAAATAAACTATGATACAATTGCAGGCATAACAGAAATGTTACATGTATTCGAAGTGAGTGAGTGAAGAGATTTAGGCGGTTGTTAATAGTGACGTCTTGAGAGCCGATGAGGGTGATTGAGGTGAGGATTGAGGATGGTGAATGAAGGTAAGGGGGAAACGCGGAGATCCCCGAAAAAAAAAACCCGCCGACCAGCGGAATCGTCCGGCACGTTCCCACATGCGAAAGTCCGGGAGTAACCCGGCCGGGGACTGAAGCCGGGTGGCTGTGTGTTCGAATTCCAGCTTGTCCGAAAATTAATTCTCGAAATCTTCCACTCCCTACCGAAATGACGATTGTAAATAGGAATGCAGAGGTCAATACAACTGTTGGTCACGTAGTTGTGAATAAAGGGCACAAACTTCTATCGTGTCTTAAATGTCAGTATCTCTACTGCACTCAAGGTGTTAAAACTATAAGGTAGTTGCGCGGTGGTCTGCACAGAACTTCACATGTCCTTGGAGGCGATAGTGCATTTCCAGGAAAAGGGGGAAGGGGGAGTGGGAATACCTGTGCCCCCCTTCAGAACGGGGCGCGCTGACAAGTGTTACCAACTAATAATCACGAAAGTAATTTAAATAGATGACAAAATATATATAAAAATAGCTAAACATATTTTTTACAAGAGCTATGAAAATCTGCCCAAAAATATGTCTACTACTACTACGAAGTGAAATTATTTAACACACACTAAAAATTGCATAAAAATCAAATAATCTGAAAAAAATGTTTTTAATGAAATAGTTTTGTGTTAAGTACACATTCACGGTATTTGCAATACGCTTTTCGTTTTATCATTACAAACTTGTTGAAGCCATAGCCCTTTAAACAATCATTTAATGATGCCCCTTTACTTCAGATGGAGGCGTATCTGTGCATACTTCGATATCTGAGGCAATGTTAATTATTAAAAATCTGTCGGAAAACCCTATCAATTAAAAGCTAAACAAATTACTGTAGAATTTCCTGCACTTGACCTCTTTCACTTGCATGTATTGCGATCACACCTCACGTGGTCTCTATCTCATAAGTACCACTCAGTCATGTAAACGCGAGTGTTCTCTGTAAACATGTAATGTGTCGTGGATCTTCGTAGACTAGCTTGTTTCCTTCTCTGATGCACCAGTACAAACGAATTCCTATGGGCTGTTCGCGAGTATTTCACCACTTTTAAAATCAACCTTTGGAGATAAATGTCACTCCCCCTTACTTGCATATATTTCAACTGGCACACCGGTTGGCATGCACCCAGTAAAGTTGGTAACGAGGGAGGGAAAATAGTTCCATAACTCAATGTCGAATTAAAAGTATTAGGTAAACAGTTGTGAATACGGAAATTATTTCTTTTGCTTTCTGGTTTTTTCTAATGCACACTAGTGTTATAAATATACTACTTATAAAATATTTACTTTTCTAATAATTTCGCAGGTTTACTTTCCCGACGCGTGAATAAAGTGATCAGGCTCACGGCAGTATTAATTTTACATATGGCGGAAGAATACACAACGTGCGTACAAGAAGATCTTAATCAGGGCTTTCAAAAGTGCTCACTTTACCGTGGACAGTCTATATTATTAATTTTATAGCTAAAAACACAGGCAATAGATAAAAAAAATTATTGCTTTCTCGTAAATTACTAGATTTAGCTATAAAATAGCTAAATTGGCGGGACACTAGAGCTAAAGAGGCTCGTCGTTTCACTCTCTCGAGAGTTGATGGTTATGTGGGGCGAGTGTCGGTCGCCTCAGAGCGACGCCGCGACGTCGCGTTTCGGCGTCGCGACAGCGTCAAGTCACGAGAAGCGTCTTGGAGCGTCGTCCGCCCTAACCGCGCGTGCGTCACTAGCCCCCTCCCCTTCCCCGCAACTCACGAAACACGTGGCGGCATTAAAGAGCAACCATCTACAGCGGAGTGGTTCGCTGGGCCTGCACACTCGTCCCTGAGAACTTACCAGCGCCGCCATGAGTCATCACGGGGCGCTATTCTCTGATGCGCGTCGTGAGAAGGTGGAAGGCGTGAGCATTGTCTGTTGTCTGGTACTCACGCCTGCACGCTGTCTTTGCGTGTTCCCCCGACATTCACGGCAAGACACAGACAGGATTTGGCCGATAAAGCATAGGAAGTATAAACTTCTACGCTTCCCGTGCACGAGGCTACGTGTATTGGCCAATAAGAAACCACCAGCTGACACATGGCGAAGACAAACACACGCGTGTTGTATAAGGAAGTGCCCACGAAGATGGACGTGTCTCCGAGCACTAGATGATATTTAATCAAACGTTTATAATGTCCTTGTGTAATACTTTAGCAATAGGCAGTGAAGTCCAGTGTATAATATATCTCATTAACGTCTGTAATTTTATTCGAACTTCACCTCATCTAGGTTGAGAACACACGCGTGCGACAGCGTGCGTAACCAAACAAGCATAGTTTGGTGTGTTTATATATATATATATAGCAAAATATGTATCGTAGAAACGTGATGAGAAACGAAGCGAAATATAATGCACATAATCAAGTCCAAATGTGAGAATAAACACACAGTGTTATAGCCTAATTAGAGAGATCGCAGCAAGAAAACACGTTAAGTGCAGCCAATATTTAAAATTTGATTAGGACAGAAAACACCTCAGTGTAGAAATATTTTGTGGTAAAGTCATATAGTTATTGATTATTTAAATAATTTAAGTACTGCAAATTATACTTCGGTGTACATTTATTTTGCTGTTTGTTTTTTAATCTCAAAGTCACACAACAGTATATGCCACGTCATACACATACAGTGATGAACAGAGAGAGCATAGATATATTTCAAAGAAACTAACTTACTTTTTTTACACTTGTCCTTTATAATCGTTGCCATGAAAATAAATGTGCGAAAAATATAATAACTTCAAGAATGGCGAGTTGTGCATACAATCAGACTAATAATTTTAATGTTCTGTATGGAGGTTTTTAGAAAACTGGGAAGACACTGTAAAATACTGGAACTATGCCTCAATAAGGCCTGCAAGTATACCAGTGTTGAGCATTGTTATAGTTATATTGGAACTTTGAGTGTGTTTCCTAACAAGTATAGGGGCGCTACCATGGGTGAGCGCGGGGAAAAGCATCACTACTTTCACGTTATAACTATTCTCATCAACTTCAATGGTGAAATTGATAAGAATTTCTTACAGAGTCGGCCATCATTCACAATGCACCTTAGAGCAATGTGTTGATTTTAAAACGAATCAGTGCCAAGTATTGTACTAATCTTTGGCCGATATCACAAAACGGCATGTGGCAGCTTTACACGAGAAATGTGAATCAATGTATTTCGCAAATAAACGCATTAAGATATTTTAGTCACTATCGTTTTATGTTGTGAATTATTCCCGTGTTCATGACTAACATAACATTAAATGATTTCCTTTACAACACGAAAAAGGTTTCAAATCTGTAATAAATTTACTTATTTAACATCAACACATTTTGTAACAGTTAACACAATTACTTGCAATTTTAATGTAACTAGTGCTGTAGTATAAACACATTGGTGCCCCCAGTTACGTATATCTAACTTTTTTATTTGCCGCATAGACTACATAAATCGCAACAAAAACAGTCCATAGTAATTAAGTGCTGCCATCTGCCTACGTATTGTGGTTCCTTATTATATCAACAATGCCCACTCTAGAAACATAAATAAATAAAACCATGAGGTTTTCTTTGATGGCATGAAGTACTTTAACAATAACTACGACGAAAATGATTACTTTACCTCAGTAAAAAAAGAATGGCGCGAGCGAAGACGGTTAAGGGGGAGGGGGAGGGGGATCTTCCAAAAGTCAGCGCGAGGTGTGACCAGACAATCCCTGGCTTGATCCAGACACTTGATGATTATGAATAGGCAGAGAACTGGACTCCAATGTAATTAACATTGTTATTTATTAAACACATGGTTACACAACATTTAAACATGGCCCCAGATACATGCGAGTGACTCCAAAGGCGGCTACCAAGTGTAGGGCATATTGGTAACTGATTCTCCATAGAGGTAGGAATCTAACACTCCTCCTCAATTTAAAATATATAATTAAATTGTTAAATTGACATAAATACATTTCGCAATACTTATTTTAAATAACATTAAAGTCGCTTCTAAATTTTTCAAATTTTTAAAATGTTAAAGGTTTAGTAAAAATGTTCGCTATGTTATCTTCTGTAGATACATAATTTATATCAATTAACTTCTTGGCTACACAAGTAGTGTATAAAGGGGCATTCGAACACAGGTTCATGACAGGAACACAGGGACACAAGATAGGTGGAATGCAAGAGCAGGAGGTTTTTGAGAAGGAATGCATCCGCAGGAGGTCAGCCATGTTGGCGGCCATTTTGGCAGCCAGTTGGCGGCCATGTAGCCAACTGGTAGTACTCCCCCCGCCCCCCGCACACGAGCGAAAGTACAATAGGAGCCTATATTGAACTTTTCTACAGACTTTACCTCAATGAAATGATAAGGCCACTGCACTTAAAGTCCCATAGGTAGATGCAAAACAACGAGAACACACTGTTGTAGTTTTATAGCCTTGCGCGTAGCGGCGATGGGGCACTTGAAGAACGTGCCAGTGTCGCCCTTATCACTCCCGTTCTTCTGAGCCTCAAATGCGAAAATAGATGCAGTTAGCCGAGCGCCTTAAAGTAATACTACAGTAGCGTCGCTGTAACTTAGAACTTAGGAGCTCTGCCAATGTCGGGCCACTTCTCCTCTGGAAAGGAAACAATTGGACGACGGTGATACGGTAGGTGGGATGGAGTGCCTGCAGGTTCGTCTGCCCACCTGCCAGCTACCTGTGGTTGGTGCTTTGCAATTTGTTCTGTCTCTCTTTTGTACTTGGGTCGGCGGAGCTAAGTCCGTTCTTAGGCCGGCGCGACTACAACATACATGAGAAGAATGACTGAGACTTATTGGAGCCGACTGGTCTACCAGAGGAACAGGCATTTCAGCGTGGTGAATGGACAAGATGAACGAAGAACATCGTGATGGGAGAAAAAAAATGCTACTACTCTCAGGAAACCCACAGGCCATCGGCAGTGTTCACCACGTTTCCTATGTACCAATTTAAATACCCTAATCCAAAGGGGCAATGAAACCGAATCATCATGGCGAAATTTCCGCGTGTTAATCGCAGAAATCGAGGACTCCTAGAGATCGGCAAATTTCGCGGATTCATCAGGCAACAATCTAGACTTCACAATCGTTTGTGTAATCGAGCCTCACTTAGTTGTTCGTTGGTTGATGCTCCAATTTTACCCTAGACCAGGCAGCGCGGGATTAGGTCTTCTTTTTATTGCAGTTTATTTATCGACTTCAATTATTCAAAGAGCACGGCTTTCAAACTTCGATCCAACAGGAACAGTGCATGTGCAGAAATATTCGCGGAATTTCCGAGTCTGCAGCCAAGACGGATCATCCACGAGTTCCGTGTCAGTAACGAACTTTTGCGTTCCTGAGCATCAGCACGTTTCACGAAACTCGTCGTTNTTGTGTAATCGAGCCTCACTTAGTTGTTCGTTGGTTGATGCTCCAATTTTACCCTAGACCAGGCAGCGCGGGATTCGGTCTTCTTTTTATTGCAGTTTATGTATTGACTCAAATTCTTCCAGAGCACGGCTTTCAAACTTCGATCCAACAGGAAAAGTGCATGTGCCCAAATATTCGTGGAATTTGCGAGTCTGCAGCCAAGACTGATCATCCACGAGTTCCGTGTCAGTAACGAACTTTTGCGTTCCTGAGCATCAGCACGTTTCACGAAACTCGTCGTTNGATCATCCACGAGTTCCGTGTCAGTAACGAACTTTTGCGTTCCTGAGCATCAGCACGTTTCACGAAACTCGTCGTTCAGCGATCTCTTTCACCGCTGGTTTGACGGCGAGATGCCACAGAGTGGCTAAGAACGCAGAGGCGGAACAGCAACCTAACACCGCCAACTCCAGTCAGCACAAAGGCGTCACCGAACAGTAAATAAGTTAAACGCCGTTTGCCAATCAGCGCCTGGTAGCCTACTCGCCAGCAGTCAGCCCAGCCGATACGGGACCTTTCTCAGCAGGCAGTAACCAATGAGACACGAGGCCCATTTCCAGAGACTCGCGCAGCCAATCAGAGAACGGGCACGCCCACGTCCAGGGAGCCGCCACGCCATTTCGTCTCTGTGTAATTATCTGCTCTGGGGCAGGGGCGGTGGGGACGGAAGAAAACTACTGCCTGTGCCAGACGTGATGGCACCTGTTCGAGTGTGGGCGCAGGGGTTTGTCGCGGATAGGCGAAACAACCTTGCGCGGAACTCCGGCTGTGTAGCATCCGATCTGAAATNTGGGCGCAGGGGTTTGTCGCGGATAGGCGAAACAACCTTGCGCGGAACTCCGGCTGTGTAGCATCCGATCTGAAAGCCTCATATGCTATTTTATGTATTTTAAAGCTTTTTTTTTTCCGACAATGCGATACCAGGTAGTCAATGTGTCTTTCTTAGCTAAGAAAAATCGAATGCTAAAATTCTGCATGATAGTGGAGAAAGAGGGGCAAGGGAAATTACGATTATCTTCCTGCATAGGACATGGCAGAAGTAAATCGATATCTACAGTCCAGGAGAACCTTGCCCGGTGTAACTGACGTCAATGCCGTGTANAGGACATGGCAGAAGTAAATCGATATCTACAGTCCAGGAGAACCTTGCCCGGTGTAACTGACGTCAATGCCGTGTACCGGGTCGTGACCGGTCTGTTGAGAAACACTGATCTCACAGAACCTTGGGAAATGTTTTTATTTCAGAGCATAGATGATCGTGCCGTTACTAACGCTGCAGCGCCTGGCCGTGCCCAGCCCTGTTACCTGTATAGGACTAGGCCACGACGTCTGGCGCTGACTGTATGTGTAAGTAGAACCACACAATGTAGCGCAGTGTTGCAGTGTTCTCGGTGACCTGAAGAAGGCGCCGGCGCGCGGCCGTCCTGATAAGACGCCACAAGGTTACTGTGTCACTGGTACATGCCGCATGCTCTCACCTTGTGTTTGCCGGCAGATAGCCTCACTTCTCCGTCCTTGGTGGCAGCGATATCGGGAACAGTCGCGCACCTATACGACGAGCTTTGTCAATAAGCCACGTCGAGGTCGACGCCACGCCAGACGGCGAAGCCTTCGTCCGCTTCCGCCTTGGGACGGCCCAGCCGAGGTGACGTCGTCGGAGAAGTAGCATAACGTCATAAGACGCCAAGATTTCTGGCTTTCCCTGGAGACTTAGGATGAAACTGTTTTAAACGCCTCAAGGCCACACCCGGCCGTAAGGAAGTACTGCAATGGTGATAGAAGATAACATAAATGAGCTTAGCGAGTTTTCTGTTTCCTCATAATTTTAAGCGGTGGCTATAGGGTTTTAATACAGCAATCTGTTCAGAAAAGATACAGCATTGTCGATTTAGTTTAAAACATTTTTACAGAAGAATAAATATCGTAAACAGAGATCTACTTACAACGATTTTTTCTCACTTTGACACTTTTCAACGACGACATTTATTTTTCACTAACCAAATCGATGAACGGGTGACAAAACATCAACATTCATTTCGGTCCTGAATAAAATTTACGTTGAAATATTCAATTTTTTAAAATTAAAATAGACGCAACTGCTTACAGCATGAAAAACACCCCTTAACTTTGGCACCCATACGAAATTTGCCCCTATTTGCTCTGTGAGTCTGTCGTGATCCCAAACGCCGTCCAGGGCCGGCGTTTGGTGCTGGTATTTTTCTATGATACGTTGCGGGGAGCGAGGGTGAGTGACAACCAACGCAGAAAAGGCTTTTTTTTTTCCCCCGCCGTTTAGGTGCGAATGTGTCATATTTCTTTGTATCTCAAAGTGTGCAAGGTGTGAGGCGGCATTTATATGCCTATCGGTTTTCTGCAATGAGTTTAACGCAGTGTCGGAAAAAATGTTCGCAACCGTATCACGTAACAACCTACATGCATCCGCACTGTTATAGCAGCAAATACGAAGAAGGAATAATTCTTAATTAGTAAAAAAACTAGCTTGAGCAAGAACCTGGAACATTAGAAGCACCCAAATCAAAATCTCGCCCTACGCCACTGCGTCGAAGTACCCCAGGAAATTTATCGGCCATCAGCATTTCTTGCTTAATAGTGGGCCTTCTCTAGCTAGGTGTCATATGGATCTCATTGTAAGGAGTCGTGTCAGTTCTCATTTCTAGAAAACTGCGGGATTTCCTTTTTTTCCTTTCGGTCTCCTTTCCATTCACCCTTTCCTCTTACTTGTATTCCGAGATCTCTATCTTGGATGTTCCTTCATCCTCGGCTGCCTCCTTGGTTTTCTCATATTCCTTCTGGTCTCCTTTCACCTGGCGTCCTGGCGGGGAAGAGTCTCAAGCTCTGTCATTCCACCTGTGAGACACGGAGCGAAGCCNTCTCCTTTCACCTGGCGTCCTGGCGGGGAAGAGTCTCAAGCTCTGTCATTCCACCTGTGAGACACGGAGCGAAGCCTGCCCATGCACGCTAGCCTAGAGTCGTACTGCACATGCGCATCAAGTACATCCTAAGCCCACCTATAAGCATAGTTGACTATAATTTCGGAACCGTTTAAGATACAGCCACCAAATTCATAACATAGGCATCACCTTCGACGACGAACAGGCCCGCATGGTTTAGCACATCCTAAACCAACTTATAAGAATAGTCGCCCAACATTTTCCACCCACCGAAGCTATAGGCACCAAATTCAAATAATAAACATCACCTCTGATGAAGAACAGGTTGACAGGGCCAAGTAAACTTTAAGGCATCTGATAAGCAAAGTCGACCGCCATTTCCCGTACACCGAAGCTGTAGTCGTCAAATTCATAGCATAGACATCGCCACCGACAACAAACAGGATGGCATTGTTAAGTTCGACCTAAGCCCTCATATAAGCATAGTTTCATACCATTTCGCATCCACAANGACCTAAGCCCTCATATAAGCATAGTTTCATACCATTTCGCATCCACAAAATCTATAGGCACAAATTAATATCATAGCCATCACCTCCGATGACAAACAGAGTGATACGGACAGGTACACTTTAAGCCCTCTTATAAGCATAGTTGCCGATATTTCCCACCCACAGAAAATTCGAAAACTAAATTCATATTTCAGACGTCACTTCCGACTGCAATCAAGAAGATAAGGACAAGTAGGCCTTAAGCCCTTTTATGCCTCTAGTTGGTAAGCATTTCCAAACCTTTGAAATTCGGGAACGTATAACAACTGTCCACTTATGTAAAGCAAATAAAGGTAAACATACAAGTGTGTTGCAAAGTTACAGTTTCATGTAGGAGTGTAGGGTCTGAAATAGCACCCACCAGAACTTGTGGCGCTAACAGTAGTGGCCTTATGCTCGTCAGTCTGTAGCTCGTCACGGACTGTAGCTGTGAGACAACAGAACGGCCCGGCAAGCCTATGCGCCGTCCCACAAACATCAGGCATTTTGTAGTTGTTCTAGCAGCAGTAAAACTATGCCACCTGATGTTTGTGAGATAGTGATAGCATGACCAGCACTGGCCGCACATCCTTTCTCCCCTCGCGATGTTCCACCATCTGAGACTTGCCCAGATAATTGCTGGCCACAATACGGCACTCACCCACGCCTTGCCGGAGACGCGAACTAAGGACCCACGCATTTTAAGCCTTCAGAGGATGCAGTATTAGGGGAAAAGCTTCAAGTTAAAAGTTGGAGATATACATCGTTCGCTTGGTCTCAGGTAGGCAAAACAAAGGATCTCAAGATTCTGTTGGGCTCCGACTCGGTGCTTATACAGTAAACTTTGAGTCAAGAGTTTGTAATAAATCAGCACATGTCCTGCCTTGTCGCCACACAAGTGTGCACGTTCGTCGAAGACCCCAGAATAATGAAGGAATGGGAAGAATTGAGTCAGCCGACAGGAAGCAGCCATGCCACAGCAGCGGGTGCAACGCTCTTAGTACTTGGTTTTTTTTGTCCCGAATTTTCTCGAAATACCCTGGGTAGGGGAAAACTTCGACGGCAGGAATTACGCAGCCAGGTACGTTTAGGATTTTAGCGCTCCTCCTCTCCCCCTCCTCCGACCCTGTCGATCGTACATTTTGTTTATTTTATTTATGTACACAAATCAACCAAAAACACAGTGGAAACTCTCTGATTATCGTTTAATGTAACATTATTAATATTGATAATTTATATCTTACAGATGGTAAGATTAAACTCGAATATTCACTACCATTTAAAAATCATATAGTAAGAGTCTTCGAACATCCACTGTAACATAAAGCTATTTATTTATAAAGAACACCTTTTATATTTGTCACCGTTTGTGTGTGGCTTAGAGAGGAAGGAGTCCATGATCTATCTCACCAATCAGAGGGCCATGGGTTCGAGTCCCACCATAGGTGTTGAGGATGTGTTTGCCAGGCAGATGCTTTCTTTGATCGAGGTAGCTTACTTAGGCTTAGGTGGTTCCGGATTCGAATGTTGTCTAGAAAACCGACAGTTATGCTGTTTTTAGATTCACATTTGGGCCAGTTCACCATGTAATTAGTTTTACCTCCATGTGGGATTACGGGTACCAAAGTGAGTACGCGTTGGCAAGCGCAAGTCATATGAAAATAGTTATAAACCATTTTGCTCACACCCACCCTCTTATTACGCGATTAAGTGAAGACTGCAGGCCCACATCAAGGTCCCAACCCCTTCATACCGCAATAAGACAGTTGGTATGCATTTATTCTACCCCAAACAGAAAACAGAAAATTAAAATAACACCACAAACAAGCAACGAACGTAGATCACGACGAAGTTCTAGGAAGCAGACAGAAACTGACAGAAATAGGAAATCCCAGTAGTCATAAAACCAAAGAGAGCAATAAATAAACTGTTACATCCTCGCTACTCTTAGCTCATCGTCGTCATGTTCTATATTTGTTACTCGTTCGTGGTGTTCATTATGTTAATTTGGTTCTGATTTATGTTTTTGCAGAGTGTGCAGCGGGCCCAGTTAATTCAGATCGTCATGTTTAACACATTACAACGATTGCCTTTAAACTACACAGTAACGTTGCGAGACGCCTGAGGACCGTATCTGAGCTCGTGAGGAATGGAGGTCTTAACAAAAACAAAACAACCAAATTTGATTTTTAATTTATTAACACACAGTTTACAGCAATAAATTATCTATCTCCAACTTTTACTCTTTTTGTTTCTCAGTGGGCGTAATATTTAATGTATATTTCAACTCTTGTCAACGTCCAGTTACAGCCCAGTCCACGCACCAGGTGCGTCGGTGCCTTAAAGACAAATAATTAAAAAGTGAAGAAACATTTATAATTTATTAACCGGATATCCGCTGTTTTTTTTTTTT
>NQII01004231.1:200678-216866 GCA_002778355.1 Clitarchus hookeri
GGCAGGAATGTTACTTTACTAGTTTGGATCCACGGCTACAAGAAAAGGCGACTCCCGGCGGAGTCGCGTTCACTGTGTCGTCATTATGACGCACGGCCCGGCCACCGGGATAACGAGGAAGCAACGAAGCGCCAATTAATAGCAGCGACTACGGATCGTGTGCACGCGCGCCTCGTGTCGCAATGCTATCGGCCCGGTACGACAGCTGGCGGTGATCGCCTACGTTCTTCGTGACGCAGCGAAGACCCCCGCGATGGCGACACGGCACGCAACTGGCTTGGCGCGCCCCCTCCTCGTCGTAAACGCACCTGCTGACGAGGAGCGCGTTGTTTGGCCCGGGAGTCGTTTCACGGGATGGCGTTTACCCGCATTAAGGCTCAGGCTTCGCCCCTTTCGCAGAAATTCTTCTCGTTTTCGCGTCATCGTTTCGGATTAACGGCAATTACTGACAACGCACGATTATAGAAAATTTACGTTTTACGCGTTGTTTGATGCTTTTGTTCGTGATTTTAATTGCGTGTTATCTGCTCGTTGTGAAAAGTCGAGAACTTGTTAAAAAAATGTAAATATGTTCTAGACGTTTTACGACAAGAAGATAACACACAATCTAAATTACGCACAAAAATATTAAAACAACTTTTTTTAATCGTACATTGTAAGAAATTACTGTAAATCCGAAAGTATGACGCGAAAACAGATAATCTCTGCAAAAGGGGTGAAGCCGAGCCTTAATTCGGTTCGCATGGTCATTTTGGCTAATACTGTTTTATGCACCTCACAGTAAGCTAGCTTTTTGCCAAAGTTACTTCGCCGGAAGTCGTATTGCCTACACTCTACGAAATCAGTCGCAAACTTACCACATAAGTGTACACGTATAGTGAGTAGGCATGTGAATGGTAGACTATTTCCCACATACACGTGGAAGGGTTTCTATACTTCCTCAGGAAAGAGTCTAATATGCTGAGAGTTCGCAACTTTGTATAGTGTTGACGCTAAACATTCCTATGTATTCAGCCTCACATGGGGTATTATTTCTATGCAATGTACTTACGTTACAGTTTAGGAAGTTTGCAAGAAATTTTTTTTTTANGCCTCACATGGGGTATTATTTCTATGCAATGTACTTACGTTACAGTTTAGGAAGTTTGCAAGAAATTTTTTTTTTTACGCTGTTAAGTCAAAGTACGTATAGGCGAAATGACGTACACTATTCCTATTGGCGCATCTCAGTGNTTTTTTTTTTACGCTGTTAAGTCAAAGTACGTATAGGCGAAATGACGTACACTATTCCTATTGGCGCATCTCAGTGAGACAGCAAGCCTAGTTCGTTTATAAGGTTGCCACTTCATGAACTAATACTTAAGAGTGTTGGATACCAAAAAATTAATTATTTGTTATATGTACCAAACATTGTTCAACATGAACGCATTGCATGTGATGCCATTTTCGTGGAACAAAAACATTTTGCACTTTATATTTTTTAAATAATTTTATGTCAAACCAAAATTTTTTCTATTTTCCTCCAGCCATAACAAAAAATACTTACTAACTAAGTTGTACAACTGAAAAAAAAATGTACAATGTAAATTAATGCCGTAGGCTAATGTCATCACAAAATGCGTACAAGATGAACATTGTTTGTTACAGTTATAAAATAATTAATTTTTGCTATCCAATACCCTTAACATAAGAATGTTACTACAGTACCTGTCGAAAGTTTAAGACCACCGTTTAATGTCGGCAACACTGTGAAAAACCAAAACTTTTTAAAANTACTACAGTACCTGTCGAAAGTTTAAGACCACCGTTTAATGTCGGCAACACTGTGAAAAACCAAAACTTTTTAAAATTTTTTTTTACTATTGTAACTTACTTATATTTGAGTATTGTGTAATATCGCAGTTGAAAATGAGGGTGCCTTGGGGCAAGGAAACATTCCCTAATTTAAGACGCTGTTTTCTTAGTTTTTGTTTTAATGGGGAATTGATGAGTATGCGTACTGTAAATCTAATAACTAAGACCAGCGAAATTTAAAGCAGCATGATATTATAAACGTTACATTATCGATNATGCGTACTGTAAATCTAATAACTAAGACCAGCGAAATTTAAAGCAGCATGATATTATAAACGTTACATTATCGATTTTGAAAAAAAAGTGCAGTCATTGTTTTAGAATAGTTGTCAGTTTTTTAAAGCACTTATATTTTGTTTGTTTAGATGATAGCGTCAAGCTTCTAGTAAAGCTCATATTTACTTAATTTTTAGCTGTTATTAAGTAATTTTAGAAGACTTACATTTATATTTTATGGACATGTAATAAACACGTATTTCTGTTTCTTAATACTCTGCGATGAAATTGTTAAACAAGTGACACTTTCTCGGCATAAAAAATTATTGCCCCGTTTTAAATTTCATAATTTGGGACATTTGTCTGCTAAAAAGAATGAGTGTACTGTTTCCAAAAATAGTGGTTGGTATTGAAATACGGTAGGGGCTTCTGAGATTGCGAACAATTCAAGTGCAATCAACAGTAGCTACTTTATTAGGATCGATATAAGCAGGATTTAACGCTGTAAGTCGCGTGGGAACAGGTAGCTTTGGCCAACCCTCATTATATTATGCACTTTCACCCCTTATGCTGCATCTGTTTGGCTCGTCATAACTGCAGTTGTCACTACACTTCAGATACTGATGAGGTAACGGAAGCTGCGATGACGAAATACAAGTGTGGCAGAACTTTAGATGAATCTTTAACAACAAAGAGACGCATCCCTTTTTTTTTTAATTGTCGGGAGTTAATGTGAAAGACACTTCAATCATCGAGGCTGCAATTCCTACCACTATATGTTGTTCACGGTAAAATGAGCACTTTTGAAATCCGTCTTATGATCTACTCGTATGCACATTGTGCATTTTTCCACCATGTGAGCCTGTTCACTTTATTCGTGCGTCGGTCAAGAGCAACTGTAAATTTTTTTAGAAAAGTAAATATTTTACAAATGTTTTTATCGTTACTTGCATATGCATTAAAAAAGTAAAATAAAATATTTTAGAATNAAAAGTAAATATTTTACAAATGTTTTTATCGTTACTTGCATATGCATTAAAAAAGTAAAATAAAATATTTTAGAACTCACAAATGTTTACTTAACACTTGTAATCTAACGCTAATACTTGGAACTACTTTCTATCCGTCGTTGCCAACTTTANAAAAGTAAATATTTTACAAATGTTTTTATCGTTACTTGCATATGCATTAAAAAAGTAAAATAAAATATTTTAGAATTCACAAATGTTTACTTAACACTTGTAATCTAACGCTAATACTTGGAACTACTTTCTATCCGTCGTTGCCAACTTTANTCACAAATGTTTACTTAACACTTGTAATCTAACGCTAATACTTGGAACTACTTTCTATCCGTCGTTGCCAACTTTACTGGGCGCTTGACATTCAGTCCTGCCCTTTAAAATATTCGCAGGTAGGGACAGTGAATTTTTTTCAAACGTTGATTTCAAAAGTGCTCACATTGCCGTGAACATCCTCTACTAA
The DNA here is from genome assembly GCA_002778355.1 of Clitarchus hookeri. Lineage (NCBI taxonomy): Eukaryota > Metazoa > Arthropoda > Insecta > Phasmatodea > Phasmatidae > Clitarchus > Clitarchus hookeri. The sequence goes on from NQII01004231.1 coordinate 204,234, forward strand.
AAAAAATGTTTTCTTCATTTCAAATCTTAAGTGACACTATTCTGGCTAAAAAATTCAGTGGACATAAATTTGTTGCGGAACGCTAAGTGTTTTGGTAAAACAAATTTTGAAGACTAATTGTGAGCTACATCATTAAGTTCGATAAAATACACTCATATATTATTATTATCGATCTTTTACAGTTTCGTATCTCGGAATCTGCATACACGCGTGGGAAGCCTACAGCGTATTAACTGTGACTAATATTGAAATCGTCAACACAAGTTAATAATAACGAGCGTACAAATAAAGATCTGAAGACAGAAACAAAATTACGGATTTCATATGATTCGCACAGCGAAAAGGTGCGCATGTTAAAAAAGGGGAAAGTTGGCCCCGGGTAAAATATTTGGCTTTTTTTCTGGTCGCTATATCTGTGACATCTCAGAATTACGCTGACACTTTTGGATGCTATGTTTGCTGATAAAAAAAACATTCGCAGTTCACTACTGTAGCGCAGTACTCAGATTTAATGCATTTTCTGCACGAAAAATTATTCCTCTTATAATCCGCATGATATCAAATCTAAATTCAGCTAATTCGTTACGCATTAGCCCTTGCTAACTTACCTCCTGCTTCTCAAGAAACGTAAATTCTGGAGCTCACAGAAATGGCATGCCTTGAGAATTAAGAACACAGGTCACTGCAAAAGTTTTAGTTTCCTTGAGGTCAAAAGAATGCTGGAGGGTCAACAAAAATAGACACTTAGACTGTAGCGTGCGAGTAGCGTCTGCGTAGCTGTAGGCTGTTCGCGACAAACTGAGCACATTTGAAAGTCCTGCTTAAGACCTACTTGCATGCACATTGTGTGTTCTTACACCTCACGCACAACTAACATTGCCATAGGTCTGATCACCTCATTCATGAGTCGCTGAAGTGAAATTATTACAAAAGTAAATATTTTACAAATTTGCCAATTGTTACACTTAAATGCCCCTGGTTGACGACGATGCCGTGAGTTTTCTCGGGGATATCTCCTTTTTCCCCACCCTTGCATTCCGGTGCCACTCCATACTCACTTCGCTTCATCCTCCTCGGATCTCAAAACTCCGATGTCAAGGGCAGCCCAAATATATCCACTTCCGAAGTTCCTCAGTAATGCTCTCACCATCTCTTGTGCTTATGGCTTTGTAAAGCAATTCTCTCTTGTCACTTTCAACATGGACAACAAGTCAAATCCATATCAGGTAAGACAGAGCGAGTAAGATTCTTATACAGCGACGGTTTCATTAAATGCTACTTATTTTTAAAGCGTGGGGCATTTTGAATCTCAAAGTGGTCGCAGGTGGAAACAAATTTCAACACTGTTTCATAATTACAAAATACTTTTTCTTTATTAGTGAATATCAGTATCAGCCTAGGACCGTTCGGGGATATTACCAACGCTTGCCAGATCTTGGCTTTCTACAGGATGGGGCACAGCGGATCTACCGTTTTAAAATGTGCATTATTCGCCCAGGTTTGTATGGAAGTTAAATTTGAAACCGTCTTGTTAGAGGCACTGCTTCACCATTTTACTAAACATTTTGTTGACTGCCTACCAATGCTGTATGTTCCATTTCTCATGTCCTAATTGTGTCATCACCGCGCCAAATTCGCAGGAAATCGGTGCACGTCTTAACTGCAATGTATTGTGACCTGTTTAATCGCTGTGTGTGTGTCTGTACGAGTGCCAGACGTCATGGGCGGTATTCCGCACAGGTTATTTCCTATAATCGCCAAGCGCTTACGTAGTGTATTACCAAAGGCTGTTCACGATAAAGTGAGTACTTTTAAAATCAACCTTAGAAAAAGTCACTGCCCCTGTCTGCACGTATTTTAACGGGAGCACTGAGTGACATGCACCCAGTAAAGTTGGTAACGATGGATGGACAGTAATTCCATATCTTAACGTTGAATAAAAAGTGTTAGGTAACCATTTGTGATAACTTAAACTATTTCTTTAGCTTTCTGGTTTTTTTTAACGCATCTAAGTGTAAAAATGAGCAGTTATGTAAAATATTTACTTTTCTTATAATTTTACAGTTTCATTTTACCGACGCATAAATAAAGTGATGAGGCCAATGGCGATGATCATTTTACATAAGGTGGAGGAACACACAGAGTGCATACAAGTAGATCTTAAGCAGGGCTTTCAAAACTGCTCATTTTACCGCGAACGGCCTACACACATATTTACAGCACAACTATGGATGGTATATATTCATTTGTCTTTATTAGTAAAATAATGTTGTTCAATAAAATGGCGACACAGTTCCTCTAACTAGAAAGTTTAAAATGTAACTGTAATTTAAAAATAATGGCCAAAATATACTCATTTTAAAACGGTGGGCCCCACTGTGCCTCATACTTTTTAATTGAGTAACTTGGGATTTTTTACAAGTTTGGAACAGAAAGTTGAAATCCAGGTTACTCGCGCTTTAGCAAACGGTTACATCTTAAGGGGCTGCCCTAGTTGTCATACAGATCTCATTGTAAGCAGCTGTGTCCATTCTAATTTTTAAACAGTTATAAAATATTTCAATGCAAATATTTTTTTCATGACAGGAATTAAAGACAACATTTTGTCACCAATTCATTAATTCGGTTATTGAAACGTAAATGTGGTGGTTGAAAAGTGTCAATAAGTCAGCAAAAATCGTTGTAAGTAACCCTCTGTTTATGATATTTATTCTTCCGTAAAACAGTGTTTTAAATTATATCGGCAATGATATGTATTTTCTGAACAGATTACTGTATTAAAACCGTACATTCATTGCTTAAAATTACGAGGAAACAGAACACTCGCGAATCTTGTTTATCTGTTTTCCATCGCCGTCGCAGTGCTTCCTTACGGCCGGACGTGCCCTTTGAGGAGTTTAAAATCTTTTACTAGGGAAACCCCTTAACGTATAAGTCGCCTGCTCCACGTATAATCGTCGACGACGTAACATATTTTATTCAAATATTAAACGTATCAGGCGACGAGCGTAAAGCGTCGCATATTATGCTATTCTCAAACAGGTATTACACGTTTTCTGTACGATGTGAGTCCCAGCGTGACAAAGCGTAGTTGTGATACATAACGAACGCGTGTTCGATCGTCAAGCATCGCGACGTATACTCTTGAGCTTCCCAGGTGGCCAATTAAAACAGCTGGCTAAACACGCGGAAATTTATATCGTCAACCCTCGGAGGAGAACGCGCTGTTTTTGGAAGAGCGGACGACGAAGGAAGGGGGAAAGGGGGAGAGAAAAGGAAGGGAAAACAGATGTAAGCTGATCGGCTGAGAGAGGAAATAACTCTACGTACGTAGGTACACGGCGAGTTTTTTTGAGAGGCGCGGGAAAATTTTACAGGCTAGCTTCTCACCTTACGACGTGAAAAATGTTCAGTGAATCTGCGTCCGGTAATGATTTGTCTCGCCTTTGTGGTTGGCTCGCTGTTGCTAAACATATTTGGAAACTTGCCTGGTATCAGGAATGTGAACCTTGAAAGTTAAAAATGTATTACACGATTGTGAAAATTGTTGTATTTTGTACACAATCATAGTACAACATCGACAATATTTTTAACAGCATTATTTTATATCTGATTGGTGTTTTATTGTAAATAAACAACTTTAGTATTCTTTTCGGTTTTAGAACTTATTAACTTGCCGGATCATGCTAAATATGCTACTAAAAAATGTTACCGCAGTACTCAACTCCTTAGGTGTTCTATCAACACTTACGTTCAAGATTTCTTAAGTGGAAACATTAAAAGCTTCTCAGTATTAATAATATTTTTAAAAAAACTTGAAAACACATGCAGTAGCATAGCCACAGTACACTGAAGCTGCACGAACAAGCGTTCATCTATAGACATTCTTCTAAATACAAACGCAAAAATATGCATATCTAAGAGACAAACCTCATGTACAAAATAATATGAATATGCCACTGCAGCATTGTAGTTGAATGTGCCCGTCATTTGAATTCACAAAACATCTGTGTTAGTGTTTTCTTGACGAAATACTTGCTACATTGAGGTATGAAGTACCATTGCCTTGTGAATGCGTACTCAAAAGTCAAAAGTTATAGTACAAAATAGTATGGTTCAATAAAAATTGTACCTAGTATTTTTTAAATTATATAATATATTTGCTATAGTGCATCGTACAGAGCATTAAACTAACTATAGTACAAATACTATAATTGTAATACGGTCCACATTCCCTGCCACTTGTGTATCTTTCCACCACATGAAAAAATTACCGTGTACATAGACCTGAAGACTGGTTTCAATCTGCTGATAGAGTGAAACGGGTAAAAATGGCTACAAAAATTAATATTTTACTCTAAATTTATCTTTACGTTTTTCAGTATGGTATAAATATAATGAACCTTACGTAACCGATTTCAGTGGCAAGCAAATTTAAACACCGCAATTGTAATAATACATTATGAGATAAAACTGCTATTTTCGTGATTTATTTGCAAACATTACTGTTGATATAAGAGCCATTCTTTAATGTACTACTTGAGCAGTTGCACGGATTTCTTGAACGTTGGTTTTAGCAACGCTTAATAACCGTTAAACAGAAAAGTACCTTAAACAAATTAACAAANGCTAGGTGTGCAGTGTTCCAAAGAGGTCACTTGTAATTAAAATTTTAGGCTACGTGAATAATAAAAAAATAATGAGTGAAGAGATTCGGGCGGCTTTTAACAGCGAGGGTGAAGTGAGGTGAGTATGGAGCAGCACCGGAATGCAAGTGCGGGGAAACGGAAGATCATTGAGAAAACCCGCCGACCAGCGGCATCGTCCGGCACGATTCTCACATGCGAAAATTCGGGAGCGACCCCACAAGACCCGGTTCGCCTAGATGAGAGGCGAGTAGTCTGACCACTACACCACCGCATCTACTTTAAGAGGAGTTGGGGGAAAATACCAAATATAAGTCGAAAAATATAACAAAATAAGTATTGAATTTTCTCGACAAAAATAATTTTACATTGGAATTGAGTATTGTGTCGAAACAGCCTGTTTATTTTTTTGGTAAGAACTTCTTAGAAAAATTTTTTTTCAGGGAAAATAATTAAGTATGCAAAATAAAAATGGAAGAAAGGCACCTACAAAAAAATGTCGTTTGTTCGCCAAAGGTGCTCACGGATTTGGGAAAATTTTTGGTAACCTCCAGCTGCTAACAGAGCGTTTCTGAACACTTGTTATGAGGCGAGATAAATAATTCGCAACCAGAATTTAACCACAGAATACTTAAATAGTGAGGCGAAAAAGTAGCTTATTCAGTGACCTCTAGCCGCACGCAACAGCAAAATGGCGTCATTTGACCAGCGAAATATTGCAACGCCATTCGTCAATCAGCGTCTGGTTAACTAGTCGCCAGCCAATAGGGAACCTTCCGCAACACGCAGTAACCAATAAGACACAAGGCCCATTCTCAGAGCCTCGCGCAGGCAATCAGAGAATGTGTACGCCCACATAGAAAAAACTGCTATGCTATTTCGTTTCTGTTTTTTCGCGAAACGTCTCCCAAATTGTAAGCTTCGTGTGTCAGAACAATGAGTGCCCGTAGCGGACAGACGCAACATTTCAGCTCACAAGTTAGCAAGTCTTTCTTTTCTTGTCGCCGCATAAAAAAGAAAAGAATTCGTCCTTAAAGTGTGTCCACGCCTGCCTTTCAGAAACACGCTGTATGTCACGTGGCCGCTTGCAAGAACGACACTGGCGCTATGCCAGGACTTGTGGTAACCAACCACAAGTAACTCCCTCCTTCCACACTCCTTTCAACCCCCTTCCCCCCTTTTTTCCCCTTCTCCATCGCTAACAAACTTGACAGGCGGTTCGCCTCCGATAACTGGATACAGTTCTTGTTTGCCTGGAATACAAAACGACAATTTAACTGAATTGTTTCTAGCATTTAGAAATTCTCATTTGCTTATGAAGGCGCAACAGCGCAGAGTCCAATTCAAGAAATCTCTTCCCACATCAAACATTGCCGTACAAGACGTACTTCACTGTTCATGACAATTAATATCTACATCACAAGCAATTATTTAAACATGACAATCAGCATTTTTTCCTACCGTAATTTAAAGAAATTTTGTTACTTACCTTGTTACGTTTTGCTAGTGGCTGTAAACAATTGTAACTTACAAAATATCGATCCAGTTGTTACTCCAAAATAATAATAATATTTTGAACAAAATATTTGGTAGTGACCACAACATGTTTTCATTGTCGAGTCACATTGTGGCACTCACATACCAACATTTCTAGCTTAACTTGAATAAAAAAACCATATGCGTGTAAACACAACGAAACACTGATTTATACAATAAGCCTTCTAACTTGAAATATAAACTTCGTATTTGGATAGTACTAATGGCAAGAAAGTAGTCCAATGTTGGAATATGAGATTCGTAACTACGATATTGACATGCGCATCCCACCCCATAGTCCGTCTGCAGTTGCGAACAGAATCGTCAGGGCTAGTGAGGTCATTCAAATACTTTCCCACTAAAACTCCAGCATTTGGACGTTTCAAGTATTTTAGGAATGTGTGGCATTCCTTTGTCTTTATTATTAGATCATAACATTATAGCACCACCTCTTTAAGTGCCAAAGAGGCTAGTTGGTGACGAAAAGACTGCACACAAATTCAGTGCCTTTCGTTTTTCATAACTAGGGCCAGCGCCATTTAGCGTAAAAATCGGAGCACACAGTAGACTTCAATACTACATACACACCTCAGCTGTTGTTATACCTCCATTGGCTGCCGGTGCCGTGTCCGTCCTTGACCAAGCCACTCAGGACTAAGTAACTCCGACAGTGAACTTTCGTGATTCGTGCGAAAACGGTTAACACGAGCCAGAACATTTTTTTTAGCCAATCAAAGAAGCTGGACGACCCTACAGTGCTTTGGACTGTATCTTTGTCTCGAAATCTTTTCGCGAAATATCACTGCCCATAACGTATTTAGGAATACAAGCAAACACGTGATACATAGGGTGATTTTTCAATGATTTGATTAAAAAAGTGTGGAGAAACCGCGAATAGACTACATCACAGCAGTTATTACTTTTAAGCGTAACTAAGCTGTCAGACGCTCGCGGCCGAAGACAGGCCACTGCCAGCACACAACTGAATGTCGGCGTGCGAAGGAGCGTGCTGCTTGGAACACCTCACTACTGACACTCCACCCAGACGGAGGAATGGGGGCGGCGAGATGGAGATGGACGTTTGACGGATTGCAGCAGCGGAGGAAGCGGCGGTACCCAGGGAAAACACCGAGGTCATTTCCGCCTCGTCTCACATGCCCTGCGTCCGAGAGGGAATCCACCAGGAATCGAACCCGGTTCTCCCGTGTTAAGGAGCCCGGAAAGATGAACGGTTCGGCCACCTTGGGCCACTTTTTATTTTAATTTTACACGTACAAAAAAAAAACGACGAGTTTCAGTGCTATTAGTTAAAATATTACGATTTTTAGTAACACATTAACACTTTGACTGCCACCATACTTATCGTAAAATGTGTGTTTTGTCAAGTTCGTTTTACTGAATTTATCGCTTTAGTTTAATAAGATAAAGAAAATTAGTGTAATGCATAAAACAATGTATGGAAGATGTTACAGTCTCTCGTATATAAATGTGATGCACATGTTTGGTCAAAGTGGTAAAACAAAAACAAACACGTTTCCATATTTCAGTAGCAATAAAATTGCGGATATGACAGTCAATGATTTCGTTAAGATACATAAAGTTAATAACATAAATATATTTTCAAAGTATGATAATATGAATGTTAAGTTATACGTTATGTAACTTCGTTATTAATTCAAAATTTCAATAATTTCATACACACCACAACACCTAGTAATATAAAGCCCATTTTAAAACAAGTCGGAAATATATTTTTATTTAGTATTTCATTGTTATTTTCTTATAGTTCGTAGGTGAACTTGTGCCCGGATTTCTCAGAGGATTATTTCGCAAAAGGTTATTTGTGAAAGAAAGTCGTATGATACATTCTGAAATACTGGTCACTATATATTAACTTAGGTTAATAACACGCGATAACATTTATCCCTTTTTTCAAAACAAACAATTCCCAGTTACGTGAGATAGCACTGCTGTAAAATTTCATACTGACGAATTTCAAATGACGAATGACTGTTAATTTCGAGCTCACCTTTCATTGTCCCTAGAGAAAATTAATACTGTGGTTTATCCGCGACATTTGCCTATTTAGTAACACGTCGTGTGAAGTTGCCTATCTTCACATACACACACACGCACACACAAACACGCACATGTACCGTGCGTTTTTGGTCACTGCGAGGATTACCTTACTGACATTCTATGGCCCGTAGATGCTATCCAGGCCGGCTGCATTGAGGGTGGAAGGAAGTGGACCCCCTCTGCCCGTGGCTTTCAACCTCTATTCCCAGCTAATGTGGGTCATTTCCAAGTTTCCACGACGAGTATCGTTTCAGTTCCCCATACATGAATTGTAATTGTCATCGAACAAAGCAATTTTCCTTATCGTTCTTTTCATCTACTCACGCATTAAAGTTTGCTTACGTCCACCAGTCCAGCGTGGCGAAGTTGTGGCTGTGTGAAAAACATAGAAGGGGGGTGAGGAAGAGGCGCAAGATAAAGCAATTACAATGCGTTTGCAGGATCTCGGCTTGTGGGCATCAGCCACGCCAATATCGTTGTCACTCCGGACGTTTCGTCGCACATTGCAGACGCAACTGAAATACAAAGCAAACATAAACACAACACAAACATTCTGAAGTTCGCGCTTCCCTCGTGCCCCTCTTGACACTTTTCGTCGACCAAATTTGCGAAGAAATTTTGAAAAGGTGCCCGTGTAAACGGGATCATAATCGTGTTTATTATGCGTCTGCGTAGTATCTGAGGTTTTTTTTTTTCGGGTTTGATTGCTACTTTGGGCGTTAAAATAATATTTTTTTAAGGGATGGGAAGTGCGATATAAAATCCACACCACATCTACTATCTCGGCCAAGGAGGTCGCAAGCCTTACTACGGTTCTGCTGGAACAAGGCGATAAAGCCAACTTTAGCACACCCCATTCGACGATCGAACACGCGATCTCTGAAGTCAGATTCGGCAAAGCTAACCCAGCTCACATGCGCAAGCGCTCGAGAGTGACTCTGTTATTGGCGAATACGTGCTGTGATATCACAGTCTCTTGAGCGACACAGGCTCACCACGACGACGTCCGGTATGCAGACGGGCACAAGGTGTGACCGTGGAGGGGGACCAAATAAACGACATCGACTGTTCGGTTTAGAGAAATTCGCCTCAGATATTGAGCATAACGAATGTGATCTTTATACGGATAATCAAGTCTGTAGTTGGGTGCTTAATCATCCCCATCAAATAGGGTAGTTGGGGAGCGGAGTGAAGATGTTTGGGCGGCTCTTAGCATAAAGGTCTTGAGAGCCGACGAGTGTGAAGTGAGGCGAGTAGGGAATAGCGTCGCAATGCTAGGGGTGGGGGAAATGGGAGATCCCCGAGAAAACCCGCCGGTAACGTCCAACGCGATTCCCACATGTGAAAATCCAGGAGTGACCCCGCCGGGAATCGAACCCGGTTCGCCTAGGTGAGAGGTAAGTAGTCTGACCACTACACCACCGTGGCCCCGGGAAGTTGGGCCGTTGGTAACACGACGAAATGTATCTTGCCATCCAAATAAAACTCGCGTGGAAGGCCGCGGTGGTGCAGTGGTCAGACAACTCTTCTCCCACCACGGAAAATTGAAAAAACCCGAATTTTTGCAGTGGGAAACATGGCGGGCATTTCTTTTGGCCGGTGGACTCTCTCGGGGTGATCCCGTTTCCCCAAATATTACTTTCTTTAGCTACTCCGTCTTCACTTCGCATCGTCCTCATTGGCGCTGAAAAGCTCAGCATTTAACTTTTTCAGTCACTGACAAATATACAGGCTACCCCCAAATATGTGGGAAGTAATCGGGGAGTAGTATATACCTAATAGTATACCACAAAACAACGCAAAAGTCCCTACATGTATGCCATGTGTCACAAGCATTTTGTATTTGTGGTAACATAAAAATACCTGTTTATAGTCTACTTTCCGAAGGAAAGAAAGGCTTATCAGATCAATTTTCTATCTGTGTGGCTGTTTGGATGTGTGTGTATGCATATGTATATGTCTGTGTGTGACTGCGTGTGTGTCTGTGTGTGTCCCTTTCAATTTTTGAACGCTACAACCGGATTTCACCAAATTTGGCACATACATAATACTCAGTAAGGACATCTGACTTTTATAGTTTTCCACCACTTCAGGTGCTTACTTTCAAAATGGGGACCATTAAATTTTTTTGGGTAATGTGTCATATCTCGCGAACTTTTCAACCTATTTAAACAAAATTTTGTATGCTAGCAGAACATTACGTAATCATTAAATTTTGAGATAAATATTGTTGTTGGTTCGCCGTTTTGGAAAAGACCACCAATTTAAAAAATAATAATTTTACATTATATCTCGAAAACTATTCAATTCTCATCCAATTTGGCATGTAAGAAAACTATTGTAGGCCATTTAAACTAGACATACAAAGGTATTAAATTTATTTATTAAATTGGCCATACCATTTAACCAATTTCGACCAAATGTTGTACACTGAAAGTATATATATTACAAGAATCATATACACTAACAAATAAACCTTTTTCCGGCCATTTGGAAAGATTGCGCCATACGAATAAATAAAGTTATTATGTCTAAACTTAATAAATAACAACCGATTTCTACCAAATTTGGCAAAAACGTAGTAGTAATGCAAATGATGTTAATTGATGTGTTTTAAGCAAATCAGAGACTTATTTTCAAAATGGCGACCTCATAGCCATTTTAGTTTAGAATGCTATATCGTCAAAACTATGTAATAAATTCCAACATAACTTTGTATGCTATCAGTTGACATAACAACTATCAAATGTATCTTCATGGAGTATATTTTGTCCTCCATTTTGTAGGATAGTGTCATGCGAAAAAAATTAAATTTTTATGTCATATCTCGAGAAAGAATAGACCAGTTTCTATAACATTTGGCAAACAAGTAGTACTGAGGGAAATTATGTCAAGTGGTATGCTTTAAGCATGCCAGACACTTATTTTCAAAATGGCGGTCATATTACCGTTTTAACTAAGAATTTTATATCGTTGAAACGATGTAATCACTTTCAAGTAAACTTTTTTGCTGGCAGTAAATGTTACAACTATCAACTGTATGTATATAAAGCATCTTTGTCCGCAATTTTGTAAGATACCGTTATGCGAGTAAATACAGTTTTTTTTGTCATATCTCGGGAAACAATTGACAGATTTTACCAAATTTAGCAAACAAATAGTACTGCAGCAGGTTGTGTAAACTGGTATGTTTTATGTAGGTCAGGCACTTATTTAAAAAATGGTGGCTATATAAATATTTTAACACTCTATAATTTATTAACAAAACACATTCCAACTTAACTTTGTATGGTGGCAGTATCTATTTCAACCATCAAATCGGTCTAAGCAGAGCTTCATTTCACTAGCATTTTGTAAAATAGCCCAACCAATAAAAATAATTATGTCATCTCCTATCTCGGGAAACAATCAACCTCTTCTTACAAAATTTGGCGAAGAAGTTGTGCTGTGGTAGGCCATAATAATAAATTTACTTTTTTAAAGTAGGTCACACTTATTTTCAGAATGGCGGCTATAAAATAATTTAAGTTTAGTTGGAGTTATCTACTATGCTATGTAATATATTTCATCTTAACTATGTATAATGGCAGTACACAATAATCAAAATTGCTACTAAATTACTTTTTGTTCTCCATTTATGAAAATCACCACATGAAAATCATGCCATGTCTCTAGGACCAATCAACCGATGCGCACCAAATGTTACACTGGAACATTTCAAATAAATTTGTACTAAATTATGCACACCATAAATGATACAGAAGGCCATGTAACCTTTCATGATTTAAATGGGTCAGACAACGATGTTCAAAATGGCAGCTTCAAAATCATTTTGGTAAGTTTGGCATATATATGAAACAATTTAACCAAATTCAAACAAAATTCGTATGTAGACAGTATACATTAAAAGCAATTTTGTACGAAAGCATCAAAAAAATAAATACAATTTTTTATATAATATCTCAGGGACAGAACAAACCGATTTCCATCAAATTCTTCACGCAAGTAGCGCTAAGGTAGGCCATGTAAACTTACATGTTTTATGTGGCTCAGTCACATAATTCCAAAATAAAGGCTCTGTGAATATTTTACGTTAGTAAACCCTATAATTCGAAACATTAGACTGATTAAATCCGAAGTTGATGCTCCGAATCCGACCTCCGTAATGCAGTGGCTTGCACGCTAGCTTGACGTGTGACGGATTACGAGTATTAGTGCGGCGCTGCCACCCAACCCTTTCCCCTCAGCCGGCATAACCAGTGTAGGGGCTTAGAGAGACACGTGGCAATCGTCGCCACCACAGAGAAAGGTCAATCAGAGGCAGACATGCGCTTCCAAGCTGTACACGTGTCGCTGATGCGTAGCCCTCCTA